>JAAQPG010000843.1:0-60592 GCA_013186905.1 Fusarium udum | reverse complement strand
CCTAGAAGCCTAAAGGGGCCTTTAGTGCTATATTAGGGTAAGTAGAGTAAAAAAAATCCCTCAAGATGAATTTTAGCACAGATGTCGATTTGGCCTTCCGTAATAGGTGCCGTTGTTTGGTGGGAGCTTTACCTTGGTCGAATGTTTTTCAGCGGAATAAAAAGATTGGATCTGGGGCAGATGCCATAAAGTGACAGTGACGACGACGACGAAAATGTGAGACCCGACTCCAGCCGAGAATGGCTTCATTGTGAAGTTATCGTGAGTAGGTACCTTTCTTATTCCAGCAGTTCCATGCGTTTCGTTTGCCTGCTTATGCTCAGTAGGCCTCAATCTTGTCGGTCAAAGAATCAACAACACATTAATTCTCTTTACAGAGGCACAAGCCAGTAAAAGAGAACGAGACCAAAAAGACTCCAACCAATACAATCCTTCCCGACCCCGCCTCAATTCAAGCTCATCCCGCATCGTGCCACACGCTAACACTAAACTACTGTAAACGCCCACTCCCGCTCCATCCACAGCTTTCCCCACTTCACCATCAGGGCGTGTACCTTTACGCTTTTGGGTATTTTCTACAGGGAGATCATCCCCTGAAGTCCCCTTCTGTAGAGGCAAGTTTAGTCGGGGCTCCAGGCCTAGGGCAGGGCATGCACCTGATCGCTGTTCGGCTTCTGTGCCGCTCCTCTCTCTCTCTCTCTGTGCCACTCTGGGGGGGACGCACTCACACCCCCGCCCCACTGCCTCCACTGCCCTGTCAGCCTGTGTCTGAACTTCAAGGCTCGAGTCTCTCTGGGTATCGCCCATCGCCGCTATCCCCAGGGCGTCCGTCTTGTCGTTCGATCATGACCCCAGTTCGTTAATGTACCTATTGTCCAAGTCCGGGGTTCTTAGTAGTTAGCCGGAGATGCTGGCTGCACTGCACTTGACGTAGCAACACGTAGAACAGACTAAGGTAAGGCAGCCGGCACATTTCTTACTTGAAACAATTATCAGGAGAGACAACTTATAATAACTCTCATCCGCTCTATTCTCCCCCCAACGGTTTTCCCGTTTCCTCCTCCCATCATTAGACTAGTTCAAGTACGGATTACTATTACCGAGTTACATCTAACTTACCTTGCCTTACCTTTACCTGCCAACCCCTTGCCGAGTCCTAAGCAGACACAAACCTTCATACTACCAACCTTGTCCTCCTCCTCCTCCTCCTCCTCCTTCACAATGATGCGTGTTCCTCGACAATCCTTTTCCACTGCCGCCCGTATCCATCCCAACATTGTTCCTCACCTTCGTCCCCAGAAGAGAATGTCCTTTGGAAAGCTGTAAGTGTCATATACTCAGTGTCACACGACACCACTGGATGCTGACCATCAATTTACAGGGTCAAGCCCGTCGCGGCTGTTGTGGCTATTGGGTACGGAGCAAAGCTATCACTCGAAATGGCTCAAAGACGACGCATCGCTCAGATGGAAGCCATGGAGCGCGAGAATGCCGCATACCGAGAGCGAAATGAGGCTCTCATGAACATGTACGGTGATCGATCAAGTCTCGACGAACTCGAAAAGGCCGTTCAATATTACGAGAAACGATAAATGAATCCATCCAAGGACGAAACAAACAAAAAGAGAAAAACCAAAACACCAAAGTCGGGCTTTACAACACCCTTCTTCTCATTTTATTTGCTTGAAGCGACGGCGATACCTCCCCCGGAGATGTGTCGGAGTTTACTGGTACGGCTTTCACGACCACCTAAAGCCTTGAAATACTGCATTGGACCGGCGTTTAAAGGAATACCATCTTGCTTGGGATTATTGTTTCAAAGGGCAATTCACCTGGTTGGCTTTCATCAGGGTCCAACAATTATCTCACGACCGGCGACAGATTTGCTGTATGAAAGATTACATACACTACTTGGGTATAGAAATATCCCATTTTACAGGTCATAACCATTCTCTCATTTACACACCTCGTCTTATTGTTCTTACTCGATTACCTTTTTTGTGTGTTGTTCGTCCAGTCCCACATGCTCACGCCTTGAATTTTCACATTCAACTCAACCCAAAACGTCATGAGCCTCGCTGGATCACAGGCCGAGGTTTCCCGGCGGCTAATGAGCCCCGACCGATCCCTCAACCATCAACACCCCCAAAGGCCCCACTCCCGACGACTTAGCCGGTCCCTGGCCCGAAGAACCCCTATCAGCTCAGAGGAACACTTCCGAGGACTTTGTCTCTGACGTTGCCCATGCGCGGTGATTGATGTCCATTACGTCCTCGTTTATCCCGGTGGTCATCTTCCGCGATTTCATGCGACGATGATACGAGAAGACTTTTTCGTCTGGGCAAGGTTGTTGAGTTTCAAGCCGAGAAATACCTCAGTTCAATGAATAAGAGAATAGATTTATTGCCGCGGAGGTGGTTGGATAAATCTGTATAGGAGAGAGTGTCAGGGATGGGCCGAAAGATCTTGGAAATGAACAAACAATAGCCAAGCAATAAACAACATGTAAACTGAAAATCACCCAGACAGCAATCGCAAACTAGTCAAATGTGAGGTTTGAGTTTAAAAATAAGGCACGCCAATCATATTCCTTACCGGCTCGCCAATCTATTTATGCGAGGTCCCGATGTTGTTCAATCATGAGATATATACCTCGACCAACTAACAACCCGAATCACTGAACATGAAGCCCTGCAGAAGAAAGTAGGCAATGCTAATTGAAGTCTTTCACGGGATATGTCATCATGTCATGTTCTTGAACAGTCTCATTTCACTTGCTCACTAGCGACTGGTCACGCTGCATCTGCATGCATCCTTCACAATGGATTCAAATATCATCACCCATGCCATCATCATCATCATCATATCATATCATCATTGGGGTATTCTTCGTCGCCAGAACCTTTCTCGAATAGTCATAACTTTCTTTCCGAAGAAGCTCATCCTCTTCTTCTCTCGTTGCAAAGGTTGTCATCCTAGGCAATGCCAGGACCAGCCCACTCCTTGCGTTTGAGTTTGCGGCTGGCCTGAAGCTCCTGGAGCTTGGTCGCGAAGCCGCGAGAAACATGGCCAATGAACTTGGGACGATCACGAAGGTCCTCCATGGTTTCAATCCAAGCTTTGTAGCTGACCCCCTCGCAGAAGTAGGTGATCATCCGGCCGCCAATTTCAACCTGGGAGCTGTGCTGCATGTTAAGAGCCTCGTAGCCGTCGGCAAAGTCGCGCATGAGTAATTTCTGCGTTCCTTGATCGGCCTCGGTACGGTGGAGGGCGCGGTGCCCATTGCCGATGGCGACGTCGATGCAGCGGCCAATGAATTCACCCATGCTGGGGCTGATGAAGCGGTCGCAAAGCTTGTAGACTTCGACATAGTCTCGCATAGGAGTCTTGATAGGTGCTGCCTCGGGATTCTGGGCAGGACGGGGAGGCGCATGTGGGACAATAGAGGAGTGACTGTAGGCGACCCCAATGTAGAGACCTAGGTATCGCGGTTCGATGTCCTCGTCATTGAATTCAACGCCTCCCTTCTTGGCCTCGGCGAAGCGGCCGTTGAGGCAGCTTTCGAAGTACTCCGAGTTCTTGGTCAGGACGTTCTTGGCGACTTGGAAAATTTCGCCTTTCACCTTGAGCTCGACTAGCTGCTCATCATTCCTGTGCATGCATATAGGTCAGCGACACTCATTCCCCAGCGCAAGATTTGAATAGCCTCTGAGCTTGATGCGAAAGAGAAGCGCATACTTAAGAAGCCAGGAGGTGCGATAGTCCGTGAGAATGCCAGTAGACTGCTCATCAGCAGGGTCCTCCTTAGGACCAACACGGGTACGGGGTTTCTTTCGCGGAGGTGCCATGGCGATGTCGGAAGAGGTTGTTTTGCTTAAGGTAAGTGGGGTGCGTGAGTATCAACAGGGAATTCAGTCGAGTGCGCTTTCACTCTGCAAGTGATGCAGAGAAGGTGAAGAGAGCAGAATCTTGGTGTGAAGCAAAGTGTAGTTTGATGTTGCTAGCCATCGCTCGCGGCGATGTTCAGGGTAACTAAAGTCGAAATAATGTTAGTATTCATGAAGAGTGTCTGGGTTTATTTCCAAAATACCTTGGTCGCCAAGTGAGTTCGTGATGTTGTGTTGTGGTTGCCAGGTCAGGTTGGTGGAAGAAAAGAAACACGGTCTACAGGCACCCGGGCAGCACTGCTCATTTATTAGCAGGTAAGGAGGCACCGTCTATGAAACTTGGGAATTCTCAGCCCATCAGGGTCTTCATCGGTTCACCTTTATCAGAATGTGCCTTATTAGAGAGCAGAGAACAATCTTGCCAGATATTCGCTGGAGGTGTATGTGAGGCCGAGGTAATAATCTGCTGGTTGAGATCCATTATTCAGTCAGGCAACGTCTTCAAGAAACAGCAGTAGAGGTCGAAGCTTCAATAGAAGAGCGATATCGTGGAAAGACACGCTGTACACTAGAATTGAAGGCACGGCAAGAGTTATAAGTGGGTTCCTCAAACCAGACACTGCTCGCCCCTGCCACCAGCTGCTGAGGAAAGTGCCAACGCTGCCCTAAGACAAGACGTTCACTTGGCTCTTACTTTCCGAATCGTGACCTTGTCTTCATCGCCAAGTTCCCATCCAACCTTGTCCTTCTCTTTCAGTTCATCCCACTTGCGACCAGTAGCAAACTCCAAGAATGGCAGATCCACGTTGAAGTACGACCTTGAAAAGCATTTCAGGGTGTGAAGTCTCAAATCGTCGTCGGCCCACTCCATCAGCTTTAAGCAATGTCGGCTGACTTGCTTCTTCGAGAACTGCCATGAGACATAGTCGTCGTGTGCCAGCGCCTTGAGTATCCGGTCCAGTTTCTTGTTCCTGATGTTGAAGTCTTGTCTGATGAAATATGCCTCGGTCAGGTCTCTACGCCGACATGCGGCATCCAGCATGAAATAACCGGCGATTTCTTCGATCTCACTATGAACCATGGGTGTCCATACAGCCATGTATCGGAGGAGGTGTAGAATCGCCGGGTGATACGATTCAGGGTGCTTAGCGAGAATGGACAGGCGGATAGAGAAGATGTATGCTTGGATCGAGAAAAGATCAGCTCTTTTGGTAGCCACCAACCCTTCCCGAAGCTTTCTCAATGCCATTAGGACATCCTGCAGAGATTTGGTGTTGTCAGGATCCTCAATAGCGGCCAACATAGAAGTTGATGGTCCACTAGACGGTATGATAGAACGGAGGGCTTTCAAAGTGCCACTCAGAGCAGATGACGCGGGTGACACGGCAGCATTGGCGAAGTCTGGGTCAGTAGTCTGAGAAGAACCACTAGCATTTGTAGCTAAAGCTTCAGGGGCTGGTGTTGAAGACGACGTTGCTGAAGAAGTTGCCCTGGAAGACGGTCTGTATCCACGTGGAGGTCTGGTAGATGGCGTTGCAGGAGTTGGATCGACTGCTCTTATATCTAGAGCTTCGAAACTCCGTAAAATTGAGTCCTTGTCACCGGCTTCTGTGCAGAAAGCAAGGAAACGTGAAATTATCTGATTATAATACCACTCCTGGGTCTTGGGGTTGAGTAAGCTGTCTCTGGTCAGCCCGTCTCTCTTGTCTTGTGGAAACTGATCGATCTCGCGTGTCTATGGATAACATTGACCACCTAACACATACCTGTCATCTCCCTTAGAAGGAAGACCAATACTTTGTAGCGGGTCCTGCTCGACAGGTTTCAATCTCCCCCAGGGGCCTGATGGCATCCTGTTACCTCGACCTCGACCTCGACGAACCATATCGTGCACCAAATGAGCTGTCCTCGGTGTCAGAAAAGAACTCCGATTGAAAATTCGATGCCGTAAGCCTCGGGTTTAAAGAGCTAAGAGCCTTGTTGGCAGTGCGAGGCACAGAGTCTTATCGACTAGGTACAATAGAGGATGAATGAAGTCAGTTGCTGTGAAGACCTGAGGTTGACAGTGGGGTAGCTTTCAAGGACCCCGCGATCCACTGTTGGTTCCTGCGTCAGTCTCAGCTTCCATATCACAATGACGAGGGTAGAAAATCAAAAGACTTGTTTGTGCCTTGAATAATCGGGAACTATTATTATTCCAAGTGAGTAGGGACGAGGCTATAGAAGTAGAAAAACGAATCTATTTTCTCTCCTCCGTTGCCACACCGAAGACCCAATTGCTGGACGATACACACAGTACCAATCTTATACCGAAAAGGAGAATAGGTAGTAGCTACTACAGAGTGGTGGCTCATACAAATCCCTAATCAAAACCAAATCACTGAAATTAAAAAGTGCTGCTTCTAGAAAGTCTTGCCATATGCACATCCTTTTACTTGGGTATCACTATCGCCAGAAAGCCTTTCTTCCCATCTGCTTCCCTAGCCACCACCATTCCAACACGTCATACATCCAATTTCATTTTCTCTTCTCATCCATGAATGCGGTCGGCTAGTGTCACCTTGTCCCAATTCTTGGGTCCCGCGCCCTCATACTTGCCAGACTTGGAGATGACTCGCCCAAGGCCCTGGTGGATCTCGGCCTGGAAGGGTCCGAATGGGCACTTCTCACCATCGATGCTGATATAGCCATCCTCTTGATCTCGAGGAATGATGCGGTAAGCTGAGATCTTCTTGTAGGTGACATGAGGATTGTCAAACAGTTTCTCAGCTTCAACATCGAGAAGGACCTTGATAGCTGTGAAGAGAGGCAGGTCACCATCGATAGTGACGAGGTCCATCAAACCATCCGAGATGAGCGAGGCAGCGAAGAAGGGAGCATCGGGTGACATATAAGCCATCTATGACAGTTAGCATTGTTACAAATGCAAGGGCTAATTTGGTTACTCACGTTACCGGCGTAGAATGTGCCGACCTTGTCATAGGGAATCAACTCCCATCCTTCAGGGAGGTCGTCCTGGATCGTGCCATACTTCAAGGGCGGCAAACCTGCATCTTCAGCTACGGGTTCTGCATCAAGCTTCTTAGCTAGATGATTCAGACTCGTAGAGCTTGCGTGATGCTTGTAATGAGCCTTGACATCGCCCTTGTCTTCGATCTCCACCTTGACAGCCAGATCAAAGGGATAACACTTCTTCTTAAGCATGCGCTGAACGACACCGACCTCGAAACGCGCACTGCCCATCCATCGCATATGCTCTGTGCCGAGATCACATTCGGCAATGAGGCCGAGCGTCTGGGAGAGGAACGAAATGATGCGGTTGTGGCCAGTAGTGACTGACACCAAATCCATTGGGGTCACGACACCCTTGATGATGGCAAGGGCAGCGAAAGAAGGTCGATGAGATCCGTACAAGTTGCAAGAGAATGCATTTCCTGAGCCACAGGGGATATGGCTGACAGGCATCGTAGAAAGCGCTCTAGCAGCATCAGGTCGTTTAGCAAGGCCGTTGAAAATCTCGTGTGGCGTTCCATCACCGGAACATGCCATGATAGTATCGTATTTGGACAAGTCGGCGTTTTTCGCCAGTTCAACGGCTTCTCCACCGTGCTTCAATATCACGGGGTCAATCTGCATCTTTGCCGCCTGGAAGAGCGGTTTCACCTCAGTCTCCCACTGCTTGATAGCACCGCCAGGACCAGAGTTCGGGTTGATCAGCACGTAGGCGCGTTTCTGAGACTGCGCATCACCGTAGGCGCGTGTCATGAGGGTCTTGACGAAAATCTCGGCTGGTGTACCGCTGGTCGACACATCGTCCTTGGCAAGCGTGAAAACCCATTTCTTAGGCTTGATCAATGTCTTCGAAGCGTGATGGGCGTAGTCGATTATGATCTGGTCGTTGGAGAGCTCAGCCCAAAGGACGTTGTAGAAGGGTATGCTATTGTTGGGAGCGGGTTCTGTAGAGAAGCATGATCAGTAAGTGATTCCGTATTGCCTCGTATCACAGTGCTGAATGCTTACTGCCAGAGAAAGGAGCACAAGAGGAGCGAGTTGACTTGTTTGCAGCAGGGTCTGTTAATGATCAGTAGAGGACTTTGGCGTCATGTCTTCTCCAAAAGATCCGCACCGTTGAGCTCCAAATCTTCGATTCCAATGGTCAACTTCTTCTTCTCCTCCAAGAGGAGCAACATTCCAATGCCTTCGTCCATTTTGCGATCAATCTCCGTGTTCATTGAAGCTGATGTCAGCCAGCAATGAGCTTATCGATTGTGTTTTATATCGAACACCTTAAAACGCTAAGGGGCGAAGTGCAAGGGTTAGTGTTAGTTCGATGGTCGCGATTATGATTAACTGATAGCGTACTGAAGCAACAGATTCGATAAAGGAAATCGAGAAAATGAAGGACCGGGGCAGCTCGCTCTGGCTACATAAAAAGGAAAGACCAAAATCCAAAGCCTCTGATAACGAGCGTGCGTTTTGGAATGTTTCCGTAAGGAGTTGCTTTCTTAGGATCAATCGGATTACGTGGATGCCCGTTGAACCTAGGCTGTTGATCTGCGGGGGGTCGCATCCGAGATTACAGACCTACAGCCCCTGTAAATGCTTGCATTCAGGTAGGTCCCTAAAGAAGTCAATTGCGCGGGCACCTGCTGGCAGCTGACAGTTAGAACCAGTAGTGAGTGCCAACAGTGCCTGAGTCCCTGAGGTGGTGGAGTTGTACGACTCGGTGGGGCTGTTGTAACTGGTGCCGCGGTAAGACAACCAGAGATAGTCACCCAACTCCACACTAGCTGTAGTATTCGGTGGCCGCGGAGCCACGAGATATCTTGAAGACGTCGATTTTACTTCGACACAAGGAATTATTGTCCTTTACGGGCTTACCTCAGATTTGTCATCACTTCTGATGTAACCAAGATCTCAGTTCCCCAGAGATTAACGGCTTCTTCTTGTTTAGCCAATGTACTCGACCAATGAGGCTGATAGCGGCATGCTTGTTCTACACGATGGATGGATGCTTTAACTTTCCCCCATGTTCCCAAAACTCCATTTCCCCGCCATCTTCGGACTCATTCCTTGCGCCAGACTGTCCTTCCTTCTCCTTCCTTAACCTTTTTCTAACCTGAACTGGAACACCTCGGAATCGCAGCCTCGGTTACATGCATCTATATTGCCAATGTCGTTCAGCATCATCTCATGTGCTGAACTGAACCCCCACGAACTTTTTAGGTATCAGCAAGTAAGAAAGTAAGCAACGCCCCTTTATGCAAGTCTCGTCACGTCAGGGAACTTCTCCTGGGCCGCCTTCTTGTATGCTTCCACCTGAGAACTCCTCCAGCCCTTGAGCACCTGAAGACCCTCGATGGCGTCCTCATAGGTCACATCAGGGATACCCAAGATGCCAGAGACGGCCTCCTCACTCTTAGCCTTATCTTGTCCCAGTACTCTCTGTGCCTTGATGGCGGAGAGAACGTGTCTAGGGCTACCCTTGTTGGCAGCAAGGAACTCGTCGTTGAACTTGACGAGATCCGTGGAAGGATCCACTGCCTTAAACTCAGTCTTCAGCACCTCTAGAACCTTAGGCTCAATGTCGGTCGCAGTCTTCAATAGTTGAGCGAACGCTACAGTATGTTCATGCACCCTGGGTGACTTGGGGTCAAGTGCTAGGGCAGCCGTGAGACAGCGTAGGGCGAGAACGTATTTCTCTGTAAGAGGAACGGGTCAGTAAATTAGTAGATGAAAAACTTGGCAATCCATGGCATTAAACTTACTGCGACGCATATAGACCTCGAAGCCAGCGAATTGGGCGTTGATGTTCTTGGGGCTGAATTGTAGTAAGGGGTTAACGAACTTCATGGCATCCCCGAGAGGGTCGGTGGTTTCGGCGAGTTTCAGTCCGAATGGATCGTCGTCCTGCTTCTTGACTTCTCCATCCTTATCCTTGCCCTTGTTAGGGTCTTGCTTGGCTTGTAACTCGGCAGCTTCTTTTTCGAGGCGTTGCTGCTCCTTTCTAGCCTTCTTGGCAGCCTTCTTCTTGGCCAGGGCATCCTCAGCGTCCTCTCCATCGGCACCATTGACACCATTTGCGGAAGGCTTATCGGCCAACTTGAGGTAAACTTCAATCGCATCCAGAGCAGCTCTTGAGAAAAAGGGATGATCACGGACATGGTCTTCCCATCGCATCATATCGATGTAGGCTCGGATCTGGCCCTTGCGCAGAGAGAAGCTGTGAAAATCGAACTGGTCCTCCTGCCACACCTCAAAGATGTTGAAGATTTGCTGGAATCGCTTGAGAGCAAGGGCAACATTGCCTTGTCGAGCATATGCCTCGCCGTCTTCTGTCAAGAACCAGACACTCTGCATATCCAAAAGATCCGCCAAGGGACCACCAACAGTTTCCGCGCGAGTGAAAAGGCCGACTGTCTTGAGAGCCTTGTCGTTTTCGTTGTTGCGAAGCTGGTACTTGGCTGCCTTTGTGTTAATGTATCTATCCTTAAGATCGAGCTTCCTGGCTTGGTCCATTGCCTTGGAGGCTTCTTGTATGTTGCCGCCGTGCTTGATGATTCGTGCCTTGGTCATGGCAAAATCAACGCTCTTGGGGTCCTTCTCAATTGCCTTCTCGACGTACTCCATGGCTTTTGTCAAGTCGCGGCTGAGATGGTAGTTGTAGTGCTGTGCGAGGTAGTACAGTGCTGCCGCTTCTCCTTTATCCTTACTTTCCGAATCAGCACCCTGCGAGTTCAAATAGTTCTCGGCCAGTTCGCGGAGGGTGTCCTTCTTGAATGAGTCGGAGTAAAGATGCTTAAGATTAGCAAAGGTCGATGGCACTCCCTTGTTAAGCATCAACGTCAAATAGGCCTCAGCAGCCTGCTTGAAGTCGTCGCCTATCAACGAGTTAGTACTGGTGGCTGGCTAGTGTCTTGGTTGGATTTACCTGACAAAAAGTCCAGCGGCAACCGGCGCGCAGCATCGCAACGAGGGGACTTCTCCGCATACTCGTCATATACAGACTTGCGAGCCTCGGAATCGTCCTCTGATACCTCCATGACCTCCAAGAGCTTCTGGTAGTATGCGGGGTGTTCCGAGTTGCGGTCAAGGAGAGCCCGGTAGGCCTTCGCAGCTTCCTCCTTCCTGTCCAACTTGTGAAGATACTCGGCGCGAGCCTCCATGACAGCCAATCTATCGAGATTTTGCTTGGCAGCCGTGTTGAGATGCTCAAGTGCACGCTCGTAGTCTCCTTGCTCCGCAATTAGAGAGTTCTTGTACATAATTGCTTCTGAGTGCTCATTGTCGAATTTCGAGGGCTTCGCCTTCAAAGTTTCCTCATATGTATTCATGACCTTCTCGGCTTCAGCAGGGTTTCCGGAAAGGTGGTGAGCAATGGCGAGCGCAGTCCAGCTTTGGCGCATTTGAGGTCGGGCCTGGAGCATGGCGGTTCGACTTTGGATGTATCCTTGATAGTCGCGGCATTGAATTTGCAGAATAGCCAGATCGCGCTGAATTTGTGCTGACTCAGGCTCTAGTCGCAGAGCAAACTTATACGCCTTGATGGCCTCCTCGAAATTCTTGTTTGCCCGGTGCAACAGGCCATACACGTGCCAGCAGATGTGCGACTTCATATCCATGGTCAAGGCTTCCTTTCCCAATGCAAAGGCTTCTTCCGTCTTGCCCTGGGAGTTCAAAATCAAGGCCTTCATGGCAGTGGTGTCTCCATGTTTCGGATGCTTCTTGAGAATAAGCTCGGCCGACTTGAGACCACGCTTATATTGCTTGTCCTCATAGTATCGAATAACGGAGCGGAAGAGCGAGGCCTCCTTGGAGGCAAGAGGTTGCGGCATCGTGATTATAGGGAACAGTTCTAGTCTTGGAACCGTAAAGAAGTCGTGAGCTAGTTAATTGCGGCCGGCGTCCGTTGTCGGCGAGGATTACAAGCTCCCAGCAAGATCGAATGAGGGGTGCGCGAGGGGGAGGAAGCGGTCCAGAGAAGCTTTGACCAGACGAAAACCTCGCCAGGAGATGATGACAGGAGGGCAACGAAGGGTAAAGAGGCGGCTTCCCTGACCGGCGATTGTGGAGAGATGTCGTGTGAAGCTGAAGGTGCTGTACCATACGACTTAGGTTCGAAATGATGTGGACAGGAATTGCTACGGTAGACCGGCAATTTCTCGGAGGCTGCCTGTAGTGGGTTGCTGAGTTATGAGGAGATGGTGGTTTTGGCGGGGCAGTTTAGGACCCATGACAGCATGGAAGCCTCATGAGAGTTGGTAGAGAATATGATATCCAATAAATAAATTCATAATTTCATGAGAACAGCTCAAGACTACATAGAGAGTGTATATTCATTGAGAAGTGATCATGAAAATGGTAATCTTCTGGCACACAGGGCATGCTACGAGAGATACCAAAGCTTCAAACGTCTATACTAAATGATGAAGAGATTTAGGTAAGTTAGCACAACATTAGAGGGGCTCTTTGAGGATTTTATATGACTTTTATACAAAAGGCGCTAATATCGTACAGCAAGTCTCTATCCTCTAGTCCTTCTCTTGCAGGTTTCGTACTCCAATGGTCGTTGGAGGGTCTGAGTGGTGTTTCGTGATATCATAAATTATACATTTGTTTTCGAGTTTTGGGCCTTCTTCCATTTGCTGATTGTGTCCTCCCAGCTTTCAAAAGGGTCACCCCCGCATCGTTGCTGTACGACCTCCCACGTTCTATGTCGTACGATGTCCTCTACGCCTCTCTCTTGTCTTACAAGCGAAGCCAGGCGCTCGGTACGTGCTTTACGAGGGAAGAATCTACCGGAATACGGATCTAATCGTTCATCGACTGTTCTATCGCGGTCTTGTTCTTTCTCTAGTTCCCTGATGGTTCGGTCCGGGTCATCAGGGTCCGGGCTTGCCGCTACGAGAGCGCAGTAATTTAGTACTTCAGTCCGGGTCTCCCACGAAGGAAACAACACTCTCTCCTTGAAATCTAAGCATGACTGAGGATCAATCTGTTTTGAGGTTGGTCTTGGGACGCGTTGCGATGTGGACGAGGGATCAAATCCGGATCGAGACGGCGTCACAAGTGCATTGAGATTCTGTGTGATTGAATCATCGATGGAAGATCTTGAAAGTCGAAGAAAGTCTGAAATGAAAAGAAAAGAGTAAAACAGTCAGTTGGGTATTCGAACAGCCGGTACTTCTAACTCAAACATACCTCGCAAGGTGCCATACGAGAAACAGAACTGCGGAGTAAGCTGAGGTTGTGTAGATGGTTGAGTCATGGTATTCTTCGGCCGCGAGGAGCTCTGTTTCTGAGCATCCAGCGAACCCTTCCAGAGTACCCCAGCCAGAATGGGCGGATGTTTAAGTTCAGCTGATTAGAAATTCGAAATAGTTGCTAGCGTATTAAGTCAAGAACGTGGCTCGTAACGGATCTGAAACAGGGTCGAGTCGGGTCGAGTCGAGTCGAGTCGAGTCGCGTTAGTCTTAAGAAAAATATCGTGAGTGATGGTTGGTTCTATCTCGACTTCAGTGACGCAACTAAAGAGTTAGCCGGAGCTAAGGTCCGGCTGCTTGTATCCGGAAAGTCCGGATAAACTCTGACTCCGCTGACCACTGGATCCTTGTAGAGATCCCCCAGCTTGATCCTGGTAGTCCCGATCCATCTCTGCACGACAGAAGCCCCTAGGCAGTGACGATATCAAGAGAAAGTTTACGAGGGATTAGACTTTGAATGCGAGACATTCTAATTCAAGCTAGTTTCAATTATAGCTGCTCGTACTGTAGTCTCGAGTAGTATCTGAAGCTCTTTCTTCGAATCCGCAACTCTTACACTTGTCCTTCGCTTCTTGTGTGGGTTCTGTTGGAAACGAGCTGACTGGCTTTTGCTCCATCTGATGGGGCTGAAACAAGCTGAGTGAAGGCAATCTATTACTGAACTCTTGATGCACGTCCCGGGTCAAGGCGAGAAGCTAGGAACCCGTGTGACGCCAAGGGGGGCATTTTCAGGGCGAGGCACAGAATTTCACTCTTCAAATCCAGGGTCTGCATCTTCTGAATTAGCCTACGACGAACTAATCGGCATTGCTTTTTCGCCCGCTGAAGCAAGTAGCCACCACCGAATGGAGCCGCGTAGATAAGCGGACGGTTGTCGCTATCTCACCGGGCAGACTGGTTTCCGGACATCCAATGTTGACGATGGATTGCGCGGGCAGACGAGGCGCCATTTAAGCATTGACATTCTAGTGCCATCGACGCCTCACCGTTTGGGCGTTGCGTACAATCCTCCGACGGGGCATTCCCTGAGCAGGACTGACTGAGCATGATGAACAAGACTGCACTGGATCTCAGGTCCTCAACTCAACAGACTCGGTCACATTTCGTCAGTCAGGGATCTGTCTAGCGGCTATACTTCCCCATAAGGCTAAAAAGGCTTCGAGACTCCGTAACTGCCAGATTGGATAAAAGACGCAAAGAGAGCGACTCACGAACCTGCAGATGCAGACGCCACCGTTGAGACCCATCTGCCGGCTCAAGCACCAACGCACCCTATTTGTCGCCGTTCTGGGTATTGATCAACTAATTCCCAGGCAGTTGGGTGGCTTGTCCCCTTATCCTTGACTGAGCGGTTGCGCTAGATCCAACGCCCAGGACTGCCACGCACCTAACGCTAGGAATCACCATCCATGGATGGATGTTGGCTTAATTACAGGCTACAGTAGGGCACGGCTTGCTTCCGGGCTAGAAGCCGACTCGCTCTGTTTCTTTGGAACCTCTTTAGCCTCTTGTGACTTTGCTTTGTGGATTGCCTGGACTCTCAATATGTGACGACGGTGTGCAGCAAATAGAGCCCGGGCCGTCGTCACTCTCTTGCGCTGAGTCGATTTGAGTTGAGGCTTCAACTCTTCCTTTTGCTTTGCTCTGCTTTGCTGCGCACGAATTTCAGCACGGCCAAGGCGAAAGCACGGGCTTGGTCCGCTCTCTGCAGGAACCGCAAGCTTACGGAAGTATTTGCAGCTGTCAAATCGTACATTATCCCCCGAGTTTCCTGCTCGAGTCTGAACTCGTTTGTTGGCTTGTGCTACTTTGGCATTTCTGAGTCGACCAACTGCCACCAAATTTTGTTCTTCTCCAAGGATGGATCAACTTCAGAGTCGGGTCGAGAAGGCAGACCTGCAGGACTTGATTGATATATGCGAGCAACTTTCTGAGGAGTGTAGGGGTATCTCCAATTGTCTCAATACCAGCCCAGTTACTTTGGCTTCGCTCGCCAAGGAGTGTCGCGCGATCACAAATGCGCTTGACAGGTTACACGAACTCAGCCGGTCGATTGAAGGTGGCACAGAAAGTGTTCGGGCATCAAACAACGAATTCGTCTATTCCGTTTCCAAGGATGTGCATGAGCTGAGGGCAGCACTGAAACGCATAAAGGGTCCAGATAGGGACAGCGGCATTCACCTCAGCGAACCGCAGCTTATCATCGTCTGGAACGAAACAGCATTGAAAGAGTACCTTGCGCGGCTTCGCACTCACCAAGCGTCCCTCCATACCCTTCTCAATGCTGCGACACGGCAAGTAACCTTCTTTTCTAAGTGCGCTGGTTCAAGGCTAACTCTGAGTAGTGCCGGTTATAACTTTGGGGGAAATGACAACAGGAGGCGCGTGATTGAGCCAGATATTGGAGTAGATGAGGCACTGCGGAGCCTTGCTCGAAAGTTCACAGCGCCAAACCAACAATCTGTCGTGTTACCTAGAGTCAGTGACTCTGCCGAGATTCAGATCCTACTTGATACCCTTGTACCACCACCAGGAGTCAATTACGTGCGAACCAAGGATGCCGCAAATGAACTGCACAACGCCATTGAACGGAGCGATGAGACGGCTGTCTTTCATATCCTTCTCGAACGCGCAGACCCCAACATCATGTTGGCTGGCTCAATGCTCTCCCCACTGCATCGCGCTTTCGACAAAGGCCATATGCTGATCGCTGCTTTTCTCATCGTCGCTGGTGCAGATGTTGACGAGCCAACTACTGATGGCCATACAGCATTGATGAGGGGGATCAGATGCGGGTTTTCGGAACAATTTGCAACTCTTGTGATTCACATGAATGCCCGCCTCAATGCAATCGATAACGATGGGTGCTCAGCCCTGCACCTCTCGGCCGCTTCAGATGTCATCGACGACGAAACGCTCCCAGTCCTCATCGATGCAGGCGCCGATATCAACCTTGTCGACTATAATGGCCAGACACCACTTCTCGTGGCAATCCAGCATAGCCGCTGGTCTGCGGCAACAAAGCTCGTACAAGCTGGTGCAGATCTAGAGGTGCGATTACCAGATGGAAAGACAGCCCTCCACATGGCTATCGCAATGCGCAACCAAGAGTTCTCCCAAGTGTTGATATCTCGAGGAGCAAACGTTGATCGCGTACTTCGCGAGCATACTCCCCTCACAATGGCCATCAACTCTCGCTGCACAGCTATCACTGCTGTTCTTCTAGATAGCGGTGCAGACCCTAATCTGCCCAGCCGCAACGGAAACACACCTCTACTGGCAGCAGCATCCACAGGACATGACGAAACCGTGCGATATCTCATCGCCCATGGAGCCGATCCAGCAGCCACTCAAGGACACTCTGGATACTCGGCGATGCACATGGCGGCCCACAAGGACAAGCCTCACATTCTGCAGCTGTTGTTTGATGCAGGCGCACCTGTTGATATCTTGGATAAGACAGGTGAAACTCCTCTCCTCGTGGCAGCCAAGCTTGGCAATGCGCAAAGCATCTTTCGCTTGATCAGACTCGGTGCTGATGTCGAGCGAGTAGGACCGGACGGGATGAGCATTCTTTCTCACGCAGTCAAGATGGGCGATGTTGACCTTGTCACAGCACTCCTAGAGCTGGGGGCGGGTATGCAGGTGTCATCCATGTTCCCCTCAAAGGGCAGTAAGGAATATCTGATACCTGAGCCACAGACGACACCGATTCACGTTGCCGCTCAGCACGCACGAGACGAGATCTTACTGCGGCTTGTGTCCTATGGTGCCTCCCTCGAGAGCACCATCTTCCCTGGTCGGACACCTCTCTCCGTTGCTGCATCTCATGGACACATCTCGACAGTCCGGTTGCTTCTTCGACTCGGTGCAAATACGCACGCTTTAACAACACATGGTGATACAATTCTTTTCCAGGCATCGGCAAACCAAGCAACCCTCAAGCTCTTGCTACAGCAGGGAATTGACGTGAATCATCAGAACGATCGGGGCGCTACAGCTCTTCACTACGCGGCTCTTTGCGGGCACATCGGGGGTGTGAGGATGTTGCTTGAGAAGGGTGCTCGACAGTACCACGCAAATGCGGTGTGGGATGCCTGGGAGGACAGAGACGGAACCGGAGGTTATCGACAGGGCACACCAGCTGGCATGGCCATGCAAAGAGGTCTGGATAAGGTCGCGGAGTTAATTGAGGGATGGAAGTATAATTGACTTTGGTGTAGTACTTGGCGATAAGGTTATGATTTAATGGATGGAGTAATGGCTGAACGGCGGAACCGTATATCCCCTGTATGTAATATGGGTTTTGGTTTGGGCTTGATGAGATACCACAAAAGAATTGTTATAATTTGGCGAGATATTATTCATGTTTAGTGTTTGTTTGTATCATGCATTATGACTGCTTGCATGAAGTGAACAAAAGCCGTGGACAGAGTGTAAGTTATGTATCACCGAATGCTATGTGCACGTTGGTATAAACCCATGCATATTCCTCTATATGCGGATCCACGTGCTATGCAATAGCTAAGCTTTTCAGCCCTAGCAATGTCCCATGTCCATCATCAAAAGCGAGAGGCAGCCGAGTCACAGTTACGAATACGAAAAAGTCATGACATGCGAAATTACTTACTGATTAAGCGGCAGGGAAGGCATAACGATGGCAAACGACCGCGCCGTTGGAACGAGATTCAAAGAAGTGACGTGATTAATTGCCATTAGCCGTGAGGAGGACCTCTCGGCCTAACCACTAACAACCTATTGGTGCATACGAATACGGGACGTCATGACGGCGTTCAACGTTCAAGTGTTGACGTAATAGGCTCGAGTGATGATGGGCGAGGCAGTGCTCAACGAAAGAGTCCATGATGGGCGCCTCTCAATTCTACTACGGGCAAGGTTTTGGTGAGTTGTGCTGTCTCTAGGCTAGGTCTCGTGATCTGTAGCAATAGAAGCTCAACATTTGGTCAAAGTAATCTCTCCTTCATCATATTCTTGACTCTTTTCAACTCTTGTCTTTCTATCTGATCGGCCCATTACCCCTTTCGGTTTTGAAACCTAGTCCCAGTTCTAGCTACAAGACGGGTAACTCAATTAGATTCACTGTTACAAGATCTCGCCAAGCTTGGAGCCCTTATTTATATCGAACACACTTGAACTACGTCGCCTCCGTCATCGATAAATAAATACTAAACCCCAATCGAACCCTTCATCTGCAGTGCATCACCCAGTCCCAGGCCGGCCCCGCGTGCTCCATCTGCCTGGCTCGTCCTCCACTGAACTTTTAGCTGTCCTCCCCCCCGTCTGCTTCTACAACCCCGCAATCCGCAATCGGCCCCTCGTCAACTGCTACGCTACTGCTACTGTATACGAGACCGCCTTGGAAATCTCCTGTCCCGTCGCAAACCCTCCCTTTTCACTCCCCGACTTTTTTATACACGGCTCAGATATACAATCATGTCCTCTTCTACAGCCCCAGCCGCGCAGGCCAACAGCGGCAGCTGGTCCGCCTTCCTCAAGGTAGATATAGATGTCTTAACTCCATGCTCGTGCTTGGAGCGATTCGTATTTGGGTGATGGCAGTAGCTGACCTCGTCTTTGCGACGTGCTCTAATAGTCTATCGCCTCCTTCAATGGCGATCTTTCTTCTCTCACCGCGCCTCCCTTCATCCTATCCTCTCAATCTCTCACCGAATTCTCTGCATACTGGGCCACGCACCCTCCCGTCCTGACCGCCCCAGCTGCCGAGTCTGATCCCGCCAAGCGTACTATGCTCGTCCTCAAGTGGTTCCTCTCGACTCTGAAACACCAGTACGCCAGCCGAAGTGAGCAGTTTGGAAACGAAAAGAAGCCTCTGAACCCTTTCTTAGGTGAGCTTTTCCTCGGTACCTGGTCTGACGAAGCTGGCGAGACCACTCTTGTCTCAGAGCAGGTCAGCCACCATCCTCCTGCTACAGCCTATTGCATTCGCAACGACAAGACTGGTATCGAGCTTGAGGGTTACAATGCTCAGAAGGCCACTTTCAAGAGCACCATCATTGTCAAGCAGATCGGTCACGCTGTCCTACGAGTTCCTCTTGCATCTGGGGAGATCGAATCCTACCTCATTACCCTCCCTGGTCTTCATATCGAGGGTCTGATTTTTGGTGCTCCTTTTGTCGAGCTTGATGGCTCGAGTCACATCACTAGTTCCAGTGGCTTCACTGCCAAGATTGACTATAGCGGCAAGGGGTGGCTCTCAGGAAAGAAGAACACCATCGTCGCCAGCGTTTATCCTACGGGGAAGGAGAAGGATGTTCTTTACAATGTCACTGGACAGTGGAACAAGGCCCTCGAGATCTACTCAGGACCTGCCAAGTCTAACTCCAAGTCGACTCTTGTGAGCACCTACGACGCTGTCAACACCGCCCAGACTGAGCTCAAGGTTGCCCCCATCGATCAACAGCACCCTCTGGAGTCCCGACGTGCCTGGTCTCGCGTTGCTGATGCTATCCAGAAAGGTGACATGGACACCACAGGTGCTGAGAAGGGTAAGATTGAGAATGCCCAGCGCAACATGCGCACCAAGGAGAAGTCTGAGGGTCGAACTTGGGACCGCCAGTACTTCACCGCTGTGGAGGGTCAAGACTCTGTCCTCGAGCAGCTCGGCATGCTCGTCGGTGTACCTACTGATGGAGAGGCTGACAAGACTGGTGGTCTCTGGCGATTCGACAAGACCAAGGCTGATGCTCGCGCTGCCCAGCAGCTCTCGGAGGACGCTATAGCCCAGATGGAGAAGGAGCTTCTTGGTCGATAGGCACGCCAAACAAGATACCAAAGCAAGAGGAGACATAGGAACAGGAAATGGTGATTGTGAGCTGCATAATACACAATCACCAAGATCATGCGTATAAAGGTGCAAAGTTAAACCAAAAGAGGCGGGCATGGACATGGGTTAGAATACACGGGGCTCGGCAAATGTTCTCTGGTACAGGAGACATTCCGCGACGAACCACGGGAGACTGAAACGGTTGGTTTGTATAATAATTAACAGGCTATATATGTTCCACGATTAATGACATGGCTTTCATGTTTTCTAAATTCGCATTCATCCCCATCCAGAAGTCGCATTTAATGTAAGATCACATATCATTTTATCGGCCTAAGGTGGCTAGGGGGGGAATAAAAAACGACCCCTCGATGGGTGGAACGCCAGCGAATTTTGGTGCATTTGGGGTCGTTTAATATTTCCCCCCGAGGGGTGGTTATTATTTTGAAATCACATATTTCCAATGTAGTACAGAATACACAGACTGTTTGTACGTCGTCAATTTTTTTTTCTTCATTACTTTTACTACTTTCATCGCCTCGTAACGCCCCTGCAACTAAACACTGCTATGTTGTGTCGGAACCAAGGTGAGGGCATTTTCTAGATCCCCCTTTTTCTTTTCCAATCGATACTCATGCATTGTGCCGCAGTTGGGATATCATTAGAACCAGTTATTGTCGTTTTTCGACATTTATAGCTGGTTGGCAGTGTTGAAGTCCTGGAGAGCCTCGGCAACACGCTTGGACATGGTCTTCTCACCCTCACGGACCCAGACACGGGGCTAGATATAGCATTAGTATATTACAATACATATACAGGGATGCGGTGAGAACTTACGTCGAAGTACTTCTTGTTGGGCTTGTCCTCGCCATCGGGGTTGCCGACGGTGGTGTTGACGTACTCGCGCTTGTTGACCATGTAGTCTCGGATACCGGAGCAGTAAGCGAACTGCATGTCAGTGTCGACGTTAACCTTGACAACACCGAAGCCAATGGCGTCGAGGTACTCCTTCTTAGAGGAGCCAGAGCCACCGTGGAAGACGAAGAAGACGGGCTTGTCGTTGTCGGACTTGAGGGCCTCCTTGACGTGAGCCTGGTGCTTGCCGAGAAGCTCGGGGTGGAGCTTGACGTTGCCGGGCTTGTAAACACCGTGGACGTTACCGAAGCCAGCGGCGATAGAGAAGTAGGGGGAGATGGGGGAGAGAGTCTTGTAGATGTTGAGGATATCCTCGGGCTGGGTGTAGAGAGAGTTGTTGTCAACATCCTCGTTGTTGACACCATCCTCCTCACCACCGGTGATACCAATCTCCATCTCGAGCCACTGCTTCATGGGGGCAGCGCGCTTGAGGTACTTGGCGGTGGTCTCAATGTTCCACTCGACGGGCTCCTCAGAGAGATCGATCATGTGAGAGGAGAAGAGGGGCTCGCCCTTCTCCTTGAAGTAAGCCTCGTCGGCATCGAGCATGCCATCGAGCCAAGGGAGGAGCTTCTTGGCGCAGTGGTCGGTGTGAAGGACGACGGGGATGCCGTAGGTGGGAGCGAGCGAGCGGACGTAGTGGGCAGCGGCGATGGAGCCAGCAATGGAAGCGGCCTGGTCGGTGTTGCTCACACCCTGAAGAGTGCGTCAGTATGTTGACGCGATTGAGAAATTTGTTGGGGAACATACCTTGCCAGCGAAGTAGGCGGCACCACCCTGAGAGAACTGGAGGATGACGGGAGCCTTGTTGTCGCGGGCGGCCTCGAGGGCAGCAACGACGGTGGAGGAAGAGGTGACGTTCTGTGAGGCTTGTGTTAGTTGCGACGATTTGCGTTGTTTTTGGATGGTTGAGACATACAATGGCGGGAATGGCGAACTTGTGCTCGCGAGCGTACTCGAAGAGACGGAGGACATCGTCACCGACGATGACACCAGTCTTGCGGCTAAGGACTTCTTGGACACCCATTGTTGCTGTTTGTGAAGCTTAGGTTGGATAGAAAATTTAGGTTGAGATGAAAGATGTAGAAGAAAAAAAGTCTATTGTGAGCAAGAAAGTTTGTCAGTTATGAATGAAGAGGAGCAGAGCAATGACGAAGGAGGGGGGTATAGCGGGGTTTTCAATCCCACTCTGTTTGGTCCTTATCGATAAATAAAGCCAAGAAAACAGAGCTGCGTGAGTGTAATTAGAACAACACGGCAAGGGGTAGAGTGGTAGTTACGGCGTTTTGGAGGGGCAGGGAGGGGCAATTCTGACGCTCTTGCCGAGAGATGCTCTGTGCGGGCCAGAATGAGTTCATCAGATTGAGGCCATGAGCTGTTTACAACATCCAACAGCTGTGTCGGTGAGGCATAAAGAGAGGCCATGATAAGACCGCGGATCTTTTTCTCATCTCGCCAGGAACGCTCGTCTAATGCATCTTGCAGCATGCTGCTCCTCGATTGGCGAGAACGGAGATACATCGTGAATCGTCTGATACTCACGGGCCGTGAATTGAGTTCCGTGAGGCTTTAGAACTGTTGAATGGGCTGAGACTGTTGGACGATTCACCGCGCCATCCAGTGAGACGATTGAGATTGTCGCCTCATCAGGAAACGCTCAATCTCGCTCACCGCACACCTCAACCCATTTCAGGCTCTCGAGTCTCAGGTCCCTTGCGGCTGCTCCGATTCCCGGTGGCTCTCCGGTGGCTCCGCGGCCGATATGGCTTCTCTGGCCTTCTCTCGGCCTCTGCGCTACTGTCTCTTCCTCTCACGACTCTTGACTCTATCATGTTGCCCACCCCGTCTCCGCTATAGGACAGCCCGGTTCACACATCCTCGTCAGACCAAGACTTTGTCCAGAAAATCGCTCCCCCAGCAAGCTCACTTGAGGTAGCTAGCGGGAGCTCTCTGACGTTGTTGGTAAAGTGGGGGCGCCGACACAGCGGCGCCGTTGAAGAGCAAATACAGTGGATAGGATTGGGCTCGGTAGGTGACAGTGGAGAGTGATGCGACTTACACACTTTTGGCAGTTAGACAGGCGACCCAGCGATGATGTCGGTAATGACGAGAGTGGAAAGAACTGTCAGGATTCAAAAATGAAAAACATCAACATGGGGGGAGGGGCAGCCGACTTATATGATGCCCTCCCTCCTAAGCCTCCTCTCCTCTGTGCCGAGAGCTATTCCTACCACAGCCGATGCTTCGGGGCACTCGACGGGAACATGCGGGACGGCCTGTTCCTTGGAGACCATTGATCGGGCTCATCACTCTCATTTCTTAGCAAATACACTGACTCTGATTCTCGTGTGACCCCATCTTCCCCGCATACTTGGATATCGTGAGCATCACGGTTGGCTGGAAGGCCGCCATAGCCCATGGCTGTGGATGTTCCGGGTTAACTTCCGCTGGTGCTCTTGGACCAAATCTCCAAAGCTACGAAGCTGAGGCCAATCATATGAACCAATGCGCCGCCGCAGTTGCATTGCCGACGACAAACATTTCTCGATCATTCTCGTGCAATGCAAGGTTTGCGCATTGTTGAAACGTGCTCCCCAGCAATATCATTCATATTACACTCATTTGAGTAATCTTAGTTGGAAATCATGATCGCAGTTGAATTGGTGGAGCTTCGACATCATGTTGTGGGGTGGTCAACCAAACATGATCTCGGTGATCTAATACCGAACCGCAGTGCCATATTCATCATGACAATGACGAGGCAAACTCGGATCAGCAATTCGAATCGATGTTTCTCATGTCCAATTTCGACATTCCTTCCCGGCTGATACCGAATGTCCAGCCCAGAAATGGCGAATGCAGATTTTGCAAATTCTGCTGGATCAACAGGACAATGCATGCCACGCCAGTTAGACATGGTCATAAACTTGTCAATATTTACGTCACGTAGTTTGCGTATGAAGAAAGATAGAAAGCCACCCAGTTACAATCCCGAGTAGTAGTCTAATCCCTCAGCGGATCTGGTGAAGCAGTCGAGGTCCCATCCACCCGAAGATACATTGCATCGAGGCATTGGCCCATACAAAGAGAAGCTGTGGTTTCGAGGTCTTACCCCCACCAGTACCTCCATCCGTCATTCAACTCCGCCTAAGCTACGAGGTTCCAGAACTCCATGAAGCTCACCCCAATCTCCTGCTCCCCCACTTACAACTGCTGGATTAGCAAACGAGTTGCTGCTTATCGTCAGTCAGTTCGGCAGAATCGCTCTTGAGTTTGCAGAAGTAAAAGGCCTTCAACAACAGCTGATTGGCTTCCGTAGCTCAGTTGGTTAGAGCGTCGTACTAATACTTCATACCGAGTATCCGGTGATGCGAAGGTCTCAGGTTCAAGCCCTGGCGGGAGCATTGTCTTCCAATGCCTATCAGCGTTTCTTTTTTGAGATTCCTCCTGATTTTTTTAGGAGGGCATGATGATTTTTATGGTAGTGGTGGATGTCACATTCAAAACCCCTCAGTAGTTGGTAGCCTTTGGTTCACAGCGATGTGAGCAAATAAGTAGCTATATACTAGAGACTCTTGCTCTTAATTGCCCGAAAGCAAAAGGTCTTATTTCTAAGCATGTCTAAGCTTTAAGTAAACTTAGCAGTTTGTATATCTTGATCTAGGTATGGGGATAGGACTTCTCGTCAAGCTAACTACCCTAGAGCAAGATGGCCAACATCAGTCTAAAATGTGTATAGGAACAAGTTTCTTAACACAGCCCTTTGAAGTTGGTCTATACTATATTGTCTCTTTCTACACATATATGATCTAGAGATGTATACTTGTACCTATGTTGAGCAACAATCTTACACAATGCTCCCTGGGCAATGTCTGGTAGTACAAATTTTTAAGTGGCAGACACCAGGTAGGAGTCATTATATGAATTATTAATTAATCACAACTAGATCATAGAATACACATCCTAAGACGTAGTATAGACACTGATACTTTTGCTCGATTATCTTTTCAAACTCCATATGTACATTAATTCTTGCCGGGTGACATGAAGAATTGGATCTCGTTCACGTGCAGCGATGTAGAAAAAAAAGAGGGTCGCCTAGGTACCTAGAAAGGTCATTATCGTCTTGAGCATCACCATAACGTCGTCAACTAATCGTACCGATACCCTCTCGTGGGCTCTTCCGACCAGATCCAATGTGAAAATCTCAGTGCCGTCTTCTAACCTACTCACTAAGCCATTTCTTCGCCGAAAATGGACGAGGAAACCCTCAAGGAAGCTCTCAAAAGCTTCCCCAACGCCGAGAAAACGGCACCACCTGCAGCAGCAGCAACTTCAGGACTCAACATCAACGCCCTGTTCGAGAATCCGCTCTTCGCTGGTGGAATAGGTCTTGCATCACTGGGAGCAGTCGCTGCCTTTGCACGAAAAGGCGCAATCTCTGCACTCGGAGCAGCTCGTCGTCGCTTGCTCGTCAATGTCGAGATCAGCAAGCAAGATCCCGCATACCCATGGATCTTAGCATGGTTATCACAGCCTCGCGAGCACCCAGGCTTCATTGCTTCTCGCCTCACCCGAATACATAATCTCTCTGTTACGACGACGACTGCATCTCGAACGGCTGGGGTTAGTGGACCCCAAAATGCGCACTTCTTCCTACAACCCGGCTTCGGACGACATATCGTCAAGTTCGGCAATGCGTACATTGCTGTAAACAGAGAAAAGCACAATACGGCGAACATGAATACTGGCGAACCGCATGAGATTGTTCAGTTGACTACATTATGGGCGCATCGACACGTTTTCGAGGCAGTTTTCAGCGAGGCGCATCAGTTGGCTGCCAAGGCGAACGAGGGAAAGACTATTGTGTACTCGGCTCGAGGAATGGACTGGGTACCGCTGGGTGATCCAAGAAAGAAGCGTCCTTTGGGTTCCGTCATCCTGGATGACGGCGTCAAAGAGAGTATCGTGGGTGACGTAAAAGATTTTCTGAACCGGCAACAATGGTATGTGGATCGGGGCATTCCCTACCGAAGAGGCTATCTGCTGTATGGGCCTCCAGGCAGTGGAAAGACATCATTTATTCAAGCCCTTGCAGGAGAGCTGGACTTTAGCGTGGCCATGATCAACCTCAGCGAGATGGGCATGACGGATGACAAGCTAGCCTATCTCCTTACAAAACTTCCCAAGAGGAGCTTGCTTCTGCTGGAAGATGCAGATGCAGCATTCGTAAACCGGCGCCAGCGAGACTCTGATGGCTATAATGGTGCCACTGTTACCTTCTCCGGCCTCCTAAACGCCCTCGATGGCGTTGCTGCTGGCGAGGAGCGCATTGCGTTCCTGACGACCAACCACGTTGACCGCCTCGATGCCGCGCTCATCCGACCTGGTCGTGTAGATTTGATGCTTCGCATCGGCGAGGCCACACACTTCCAGGCTGCTCAGATGTGGAATCGATTCTACGGAGACGTTGATCAAGATCATTCCGGCCGAGAACGATTTCTTAACAGGCTCCAAGAGCTGGGTCTATTCGGCGTTGGACCTGATGGCAAGCCATCGAACCGTCACACAAGCACAGCGGCAATTCAGGGACTGTTCCTGTTCCATAAGGACAATATGGAGGGAGCAATTAATGACGCTGATGGCCTCATCCCCCGAAAGTTTGAGGCTTCGGATGAGGTCCCCGAGGGAGCAATCAAGACACCTGCGTGATTGCATGTGCACTTGAAATTTGTATGAATATGTAACACATGACTGGCTGTTTTGATACCCTGGATGGAGCTTGGACGAAAACCTGTGTAAAGATATTTATTTATATATCCGTATGTGTACCTTGGTGAACATGAGGCTTAAGAAATGAGTCAACTGGCTTCTGTGGCACAAAGCCTACGTTACTGGTGAATGTGTGAGAAAATGATTTATCTGTACCTTATTGATTAAGTTTATTGAGACTTCAGTCTGGTTAGAGACTTTATGGTTGATACTTTGTGGCTGTTATTGGAATACCTGGATCCCATTTACTGGTCGTTACTGGGTCAAGGCTATAAAATGATTTAGCTGTAAAACCTAATGACTCCTGGAAAGATGTGTCGACCAATTACAGACAAAACTTCCCTTGCGTTTATGTCCAGGCTCGTGACTCTCTCGTCGTTTGGAGTTTGTTGGTGAATAGGTGTTAGTTGGTGCCACTGTTGCCTAGTATTTTATCTGAGCTCACCCACGGATAGACTCAGTCATCACCTTCAACCTCACAAGCTGCAGAGGGGGTTCCGACCAGCCATTTTAACGCACGTCTCAAATTATTCCAAATCGAAAATCCAGAAAAGTTGTCATCCAATGTCGTCCAACAGAGGTCAGCGAACGCTTGATTCATGGATAAAGTCCAGACCATCAAGACCAGTTGCTTCAACATCTCAAGCAAGAGGGGCTTCATCGAACCAGCACCCATATCCACCCAGAAGTAGACGAGACGATCCATACAGACGCGGCGTTGCGCTCGCAGCTATAGCAAAGGAAACGCTGGCAGTCCTCCCTGGTATCATTTCTCAGTTGCCGAATCTCGACCCCAAAAGATCAGAGAAGCTTGAGATCCACCAACTACCTCCGCTTACAGCTGCCGAATGTCCCAGACGGACACCATCAGGGAAAGCAATTATTAGAATTTCCAACGATGACAGTTTCAACGCAGCTACACAACTTGCGGATCTCAAAGGACCCGCATCAGGTCGCGTTGCGGTGCTGAATATGGCAAGCCATGTCAGCCCCGGTGGAGGATGGTTGAAAGGAGCGCGTGCCCAAGAAGAAGCGTTATGCTATCGAAGCTCGCTGTATCTTTCGCTACACAAAAGATATTACCCATGGAGGCAACGCATGGGTATCTACACCCCTGATGTTGTCATTATCCGCTCCGACCAGGAAACTGGGCACCGGCTTCTCATGCCTACTATCCAAGCCCAGAATTTGCCCGTCGTCAGCGTTCTCAGCATCGCAGCCCTACGCACACCACCCGTCAGGGACATTGTGTTGAACACTCCCAAAGGCCCTGTGGCCAGCAAAACCTACGCACATCGTGCTGATCGCGATCTCACCAAACTCAAGATGAGATTATGCCTTCGAATGGCGGCACGACGAAACCACGGCTTGCTTGTGCTTGGTGCCTTGGGATGCGGCGCGTTTAGAAACCCGCCGGAGGAGGTCGCTCGTTGTTGGCTGGAGGTACTGAAGGAGCCCGAGTTCCAAGGTGGCTGGTGGGAAGAGGTTTGGTTTGCTGTGTATGATCGCAGAGGTGAGGGCAATTTGGAGATTTTTGAGGAGATACTTGGTGGTGTTGAGGTCTGAGATGAGGATATAGCGATTAAGATCCGAGAAGCAAGAGCATATTTGCAGAAGCACTGAGCATCAGTTTAGGCGTAAGCCAAATGTAATTGTTTTTTATCTTCTTCTCCTTTGATGTTATTTTATGTACCAAATGAATTCCTTTTCATCCCCAGCCCCCAAGGAAAGCAATCATCAAAGAGACAAGCTTATGTTGACAAGAACAGAATCGTACATCTCCAATCTTCCAACCCTAGAGTCCCAAATAAAACCAAACCACTATTTCTAAGGTTCTATGTTTATTGATCTTCTACGGATTCGGCCCGCCATTCGAATTCGGCGATGTGGAGCCAACGGCGCCGATGGTCCGGACAATCGGCGGTACTGTACGGATAGCGTCTGCAGCTTAGCTCGGCATGTGAAATAGTGTCTTGGAAAAGCTTGACATTCAAATTAGACAAGCTGAAATAGAAAGAGAATGTGATTGGATATTGGATGTCAAAAAAATGAAAATCCCACGTTGGCGTTGTCTTTGGCTGAGAATCGTCATAACGGGTAATATGGCACAATTGATCAGGGTTGCTTTGGCTGAAGCATAAACGAACAGGATCTTGGCTAGCGAATAACCTACAGCCTTTGTCTTACTACTACGGAGTATAGTTAGGTAATTCTACACGGCTGAGATCTAAACTCCTGCTACAACACCCTCTTCATTCTGGGGTTCATCCAAGGATGCTTCAATACTTGACGCTAGCAATGTCTAAATCTCCACTGATGTACCACTTTTATGGTTTGCAAACTCTTCCTGCGGGATATTTTGATGTCGTGATCAGCGGTGGTTATTGCGTTTTCAGAGAACCCCAGGTTTGCAACGCCACAAATGCATTCGAGAACGATGGATCCGAAAGCAATGAAGCCACATACAGATTCGAGTGGGGGTCTTTACAAGGGGCCAGTGAGCAGCAGATCCTCAACATTCAAGAGAGACATATGAGAATTACAGAACAAGATGCATTACTATGCAGTCACACGTCTCTATCTTGTGAGACTAGGGTTCTTTGAGTCCTAGGTCCAGAATATACCCATCCTTTCAGGGTACCACACGCCTCTTACTCGCTGCCATCCCAACCTCCATGACCAGCAGATAAGACCCAACGAGGATAGCTTCTCGAGAACCCATGAAGAGCGGGTCGATCCCTACTCCTGGATGCAGAACCCTACGCTCGCCTGCGTTAGACTGGCGGGCCCTTTGATGATGGCATAATTGCCATCCTGTCGCCTCTTAAACTAGCGTCTACTCTATCTCGACTTTTCTTGCAAGCCTTTTACAGAAGTTTTATATACATATCCTTGGGCCCGAGACACTTATCCTCTTCCCATTCCAGCGCTGCGTCTCTATATCAACAACTTATCTTTCTTGGCGATCACCTCTGATTCGCACCCCTCTTTGTCTGTAGAGGTTGTCATTGCCAGTATGACGTTCGACCACAATAAGAATGAAGATGTCGTCGCTGGCGATGGTCCGTCTGAGCATAACTATGACTCTGGACGCTTAAATGATACAGAAGAGGCCGAGTCTATAGACCCGGATTCTGGTGTTAAGCGTGGTCTGAAGAATCGACATTTGTCTATGATGGCTTTGGCTGGTATCATCGGACCTGGACTTCTTGTTGGTGCAGGTGGTGCATTGAATGTCGGAGGACCAGCTGCATTGCTCATTGGATTTGGTGTTGTCGGTATGATACCCCTTGCTTCCAGAATCTTGAAGAGGATATGGCACCAGATGGTTCTATTCAGTGTTCAGGTCTTTGCAGAGTGCAATGCTAATGCTTGGCAGGTATCATCGCCTTTTGTATTATGCAGTCCCTCGGCGAGGTGACAACATTATACCCTGGCGGAGGCTCTTTCATCTCTCTCGCCGAACGCATGGTAGACAAGTCCTTCTCTGTCGCCGTAGGCTGGAATTACTTTGTTATCTGGGCCGCTGTCCTCGCCAACGAGTATAATGTCATCTGCAGTATTCTCACATATTGGGGTCCAGTCGTTCCTCTATGGGGTTACTTCCTCATCTTCTGGACAGTTTTCATGGGATTCCAACTTCTTGGGGTTGAAGCTTTTGGTGAAGCCGAGTTCTGGCTTGCGCTTATGAAACTCCTCGGATTAACAGCGTACTTCATCTTCGCCATCATCTACGCCGCTGGTGGTTTGGTCGGCCAGGATGGATCTGTTGGCTTCAAATACTGGAGTGATCCGGGGGCCTTCAACGGAAATGGCTTCCGTGGTGTCGCATCTGTCTTCGTGTTCTGCTCGACATTCTACTCTGGTGTTGAGTCTATCGCTGTGGCTGCTACTGAAACGAGGAATCCTGGTGTGGCTGTTCCTCAGGCTATTCGACAGGTCTTTTGGCGTATTATCTTCGTCTACATGGGATCAGCTTTCTTCTTTGGAATCACCTGTCCTGCTAATGCTGAGGGACTGGTGAACGGAGGTTCCAAGGCCCTGCAGAGTCCTATGACCATCGCGATTCAGAATGCTGGCTGGCAAGGAGGTATGTGCATGAACTTCTCTCCCCTACAATATACTAACAAGTTTCAGGCGTCCACCTTATCAACGCCTTTATTCTCCTGACTTGCTTGTCCGCTATCAACTCATCTATCTACTTTGGCTCTCGAACTGTTTTCTATATGGCGCAGTCTGGCAAGGCCCCTAAGATATTCGGCTGGACCAACAGCCGAGGAGTTCCAGTCTGGGCAATCCTTATCACCAATGCTGTCGGTTCCATTTCCATGATGAACGTCTCTACTGGTGCCTCCAAGGCTTATAGCTATATCGTCAACCTGTCTGGTGTCAGTGCTTTCCTTGTCTGGGGCAGCATCTGCTTTATCCACATCCGCTTCCGTCGAGCTTGGGTTACTCAGGGTCGCAGTCTCGACGAGCTTCCGTACAAGGCACTCGGCTTCCCATACCTCGCCTGGTTCGGTCTTGGGGCTTGCATCTTCTTGGCTTTGGTTCAAGGATGGACTACATTGTCACCGTTCAATGCTGGCAACTTTGTGGATGCTTACATCCTAGTGCCACTATTTGGCATTATCTACGTATCCTGCAAGCTTTTATGGCGCGGAAAGGATCCTCTCAAGCGTAGTTGGAGCATCGATCTTGACAGTGGCAGAAGAAAGGATCTGGATTACAAGAGTGGCCCAACAGAAAGCGATGTCCCTGGCCAAACGCCTTGGTGGAAAAAGGTATGGGCTTGGTTCTGATTTTGAACCAGTGAATGTATGGAACCTTGGGGTCAAGATGTTGGACTTTTCATGATACCTATTTAGCTTACGATTGCAAACAAATATAACTAGCTTCTCCCCATATGTTGTACATTAATATAGTCTACGAAATTACACTCTAAGAGTGATAGGACGAGGCATCATTTCGAGAATATAGAAAGCACATAGTATCATTCATGATGAAGTAACAATGTAGTTTTAGAGAGGGAAAGCTGCATATGTGTATTGAAGCTCCATCACCCCATTCTTTGTCTAGCCTTTGCACATTGAACACGATCAGCAACGATATCTCTGGCAGGATCTAGTTAGTTAGTTCCCTCATTCTTGTGTGTACGATCGTTTAGGGGAACAACAGAGACATGCTCTCTAGGCTCTAGGCTAAAGCCCACGGCCATCTCATTCCAATCCGCCATTGCGAGCGCAACGAGCTCACCACCAGGGTGCTCTGGGGTTCGCCGGAACCTTGCCTTAGCAATAGCAGCAGCATATGAATGTCTTCCCTTGCGATCAAAAGGCATTACCTTGATCATGTTTTGCGGACAGAAGTTGAGTGGAACCTTGACCATGACCATCTCAACACGGTATTCGGGATCAATAGGCCATGGAATGTTCCTGTCGGCGATGATGTTCATAGCAGACCTGACAAGATCATGAGTGATGTAGACGGGGTACGAGTCCGGGAGATCAGGACCAAAGGTCACAGGCTTGTCTCCGAACAGTGAACGGAACTTTTCGCAGAGAGAGACCTTGATCATGTTGAATTTTGGGCCTGAAAACTTGTGGCTGTGAGACATCATGATCATCTGTAAGTCGAGGTTTAACGGAATTTGGTGTATAATGGAGTCGTGGTCTGTTATATAGACAGGCTGATAACATAGGAGACACTTCGTTCAGCTGTTCAGATGGACACTTCTTTCACTATTGGCTCATATGAATAAACATTGAACATTCAAGCATCTTCTTTGTATCAATAAATTCACCAGGCTCAAATAAGCAATTCTCTTTGTTCTTACCAAGATACTTGTTCAACTTATACTTAGTCAAAGACGAGAAGTTGTTCAGAGACAAAGATGGACAGTTCATAAACTGTAAAGGCAAGCGTTTTGTTGCTCTGTCGTTCTTCTATCGTAAGCCAAGATGGCCTGCTCTGTTTGTCGACTGCAATCCATCACATGGAGAATCTCAAAACTGGCGTTTTCCATGGTGAGTAAGTCGTTCTATACCACATTATATGCTGCTTGGTGATGAATAAAAATAAGATCGAGACACTTTCTATACAGTATTCTGAGACACATATAGTAATTTCTAACAATATCAATGTGGTACAACAATCTCTTTGTCAGTCAATGATGCTATTCACAGTCACATGTGATACCTCATTCCTGGTCGGACTTATTGATTCCCCGGTTTAAGTTCAGGGGCACTGCAGGGGCCCGTGCGGAGAGCTCGGGAGCGGGCTGGCGGGCGACCACAAGCCTAGGTTCCTGTACATAGCCTTCTTATATTCTGCACCAGTAGATTACCAAGTTGGCTCACATCTCGAGTACCTGTACATCCAAGCCTCTGTCGATCTCATTGAAGTGATCGCAACGTGCCCTGTTGCGCACCCTCTTGAAGCTCCCAACAGACATCGACTAGGGATCTTACATCACGATCGACGATTTACGTATTAGCCAAGCGTTTCGCTCGCTACAGCTTCTCCAGCAATTACCGACTCGTACAGGACAAAGACACATCTCCTCTTCAACCTCACTCACGTCATACGCTTCATCCAGATAGCTCCTTTCCACCAATAAGTGGGCTATCGCTATCGTTATCGCCGTCGAATGCCTCATCGCCGTATCATGAAATTTAGCCCGAGTGCTACTGCGACTTAATTATATTCACCGATAATAATCTCTCACGATCGAAGAGCATTCATTCTGCATGTGTCACCATCCCGCTCGGTCCGTCCACGATCTATATAAACGGCACCCAAACTCGACCCAAATACCATCCTCAACGTTGCGACCTAGGGAGGTCGAGTGAGCTTCGAGACGGCCGGTTACAAGTCGAATGAATGCAACCTCTAAACCCCTTTCTGGCCGCCTTCTTTAAGAGCTCCCTTCCCAGCCAGTGCACCCCAGTACATCACCACATCCTGCTGGTTCCGTCAACGGATGTGCTTCTCACATTCCGCGAGACCGAGAGCGGGAGCGCCCCTGCTGAGGTCATCGCATCGGAGGACTTTCTCGCCAGTCACGTTCTCCGTGTGCCATCTCCAAATGGCGTCGCAGGAGGCAAAGATGGTGCCCAGAACTTGAGGGAGGTGAGAGGAAAGGCAAAGCAGTTTACAACGCTAAACGGCAAGAGTGTGGTTATCAAGGACGCTTTCATATACAGTAACAAAGGTGAGGCGCCAAGAATTGGCGAGGAGCAACATTATTAACCGAGGATAGGCTTCAAAACACTTGCCCAGGCCCAGCTTCTAAACGACATCGTCTTCTACCCCGACGTCTTCGAACCACGACAATGGCTTCTCTACTATATATCGAGACCCCTTGTGGGCGTCTGGGAGGAGAACAAGATTACGCCGGCCATACTGGTCCCCGGTGTACGAAAGCGCAGGATTCCTGATCAGAAACAAACACCAAACGCCGAGTCGACCGAAAACACGGCTCCTCGAAAGAAAGACATCAAGAGTTTTCACGACCTCCTGAACAATTTCCCGATGATTGCGCGCCAGATGCAACCCGGCCTTGAAAAGTTATTCGTCGAGTTCAGCAACGTCTTCCGAAGTCCACTACCTCCTCCCCCGTCAGCCGAGCACATTCCAGATCCCCCACCGAATGGGTCTATCAACAATGCTGCAAGACGAGCGCGCTCCAATAGCGCATTGGCAAGCACGGGCGACGAGGGCAGATTGCCAGTGACGGAGAACTTCTATGCTGAGGACGACGAAGATATCATGAGAGCGTCTCTTGAAACCGCAGTCACAACTGCGATCGACCTCTTCCAGGGGGTCGACAAGCAACAACTTTCTCTTCTTGGCGCAACGACTGATCTGACTGGTCCTCTTGTGGAGAAATTGATTGAGCGTTATGTCACAGAAAATGTTCACAGTCAACTTTGGCCGAGACTCAATGCATTGAAAAGACCTTACGATCTGGAACTGGAAGCAAAAATCAGAAAGATGCAGTTTATCGATATTTCGCAACTAGGCATTGCCATTGATGGTGGTTCGAAGGCGAAGCATGACCTGATCATTCAATTAGGACCGGCTGTTGAGGAATTCAAGAAGATATCTGCGGCCACTTGCCCTCAAGTCATGCTTGATCTTTTATTATCAACAATCAAGATTGTGTCCCGCTTGACCGATTCATCTAAACCTCAGGCAGCTTCATCTGATGCATCCTCGGAAAAACCCATTATGACTATCAACGCGGATACCTTGGTCTCGTTCTTGCTCTATGTGGTCATCCGATCACAAGTCAAGCAATTACAGGCCCGCTTGATTTACGTCAGGAATTTCATCTTCATAGACGACGTAGACAGCGGCGAGTTGGGCTATGCGCTCAGTACATTCGAGGCAGTGCTGGCTTATCTTGTTCTTGACTCGGCCGGCTTAAGGCGAGCCAGCAGAAGAAACAAAGCCCTTTGGGACGCGGCGAAGACAGGGACTCTGGACGACCTCAAAAAGATAATGGAACCTGGCTCAGGCGCTGCTGATGATGACGAGCTGTCAGAATCACCTACGTCCAGCCGTCGAGCATCTACAGTGTTGAATCTCCAAAATGACACGAGATCAACAGGTCCTTCAAGATCTAGAAGATCATCACTGCGTCTCTCTTTTAACGATCCGTCACCATATGAACACTATTCTCATGGTTCGGGACTGAGCCATGTGTTCCCCTTCCAAGCAGAGGGTGAGAGCGAAACACACGCGCACGACTTTTCTATACCAATACGACGGGTGAAGAAGGTGGCGATGGACACCCGAAGCATATCAGGCGATTCCGAGGTTTCATTCCACTCTCGCACAGGGAGTGTTGGTACCATCGGCAGTGCTCTGGAAGGGGATATTTCAGTGAACCGATTATCACAGACAAACAATTCCTTTGGAGAATCAGTTCTGATGATGGCCATCCAAGCTGAACGTGCTGAGACGCTCAAGTACTTGCTCTCCTTGAGCGATTACTTCTCTCCTTCTTTTGTTCTAGATGACATGAACAACGAAGATACCACCTTGCTGAGTGCTGCCATACAATTAGGCAATGCTCAAATTATAGATTTGACACTCGGATTTATCATCACCTCGACAACTCCTGAGCAATTAGTTTCATATCTGGCACAGCAAGACATCTGGGGACGTAGCTGTGCTCATTACCTCTTCAATGCACCGGCTTTGATCACTCGAATCGGGCACCTAATACCTTGGCGACAGAGAGATAAGAACGGGCAAACTCCGCTCTTCGCTCTTTGTCGCTCTTATGATCATAAGAACTATCTGGAAATGGTGGAAGCTGGGCTCAACGCTGCAGCTGCAGCGCAACATGATGGAATGCCACTCCATATTGACGAGCATGTTGACAATAAGGGTAACACACTGCTTCACATTGTCAGCAACGCGAGTCTTGCCATGAACATACTGCAATTTTGCGATGTTGACGTCAATGCGACGAACGATAAGAGGTTCACAGCGTTGATGGTAGCCAGCAAGTATGGCAGATACGACATGGTCCGTACTCTGTTCGCCGATCCCAGAGTGGATGTAGGGGCAAAGGAGATCAGAGGCCTCACAGCAGTTGAACTGGCGAAGGACGACGACGTGCGGAACAAGATCGATGATCTAGCCTTGTTCAGTATGCCCCCTGGGCCAGATGCACGTATCACTGGTGTGGTTAGGGCATTCTTCGTGGAAGATGCGACGGTGAGATTGGTGTTGAAGTCAGCGGCCCCAACGGATCATGATAGTTATACGGTGACAACGAGTCGTCGCTCGCTCTCTGATTTTGAACATCTGCCTACCCTTCTGGCGCTCGAAAATCCAGCTTCGTGGATACCGTCGCTCGCCGATGTTCGCTCACCGTTCCAAATACCGTCGAAGCCATCACGAGCCATTCTGCGAGACATGCAAGCTCGCGCAGACTGGTTCTTGAAGATAATGCTGATGCACCCAACTTTTGCCACGCACGAGATGCTGTGGGAGTTTTTCCTGGTACCAGAATTGCAGTTGGATATGATGGAGCAGCGGACGCTCCTCAAAACAGAAGCGAGAGCAGAGAAGGTGCGAGATGAATATGAACCTGTGGAGGACGTGAGGGAGGTGGAGCAATTTGTCAATCATGCGCGAGAAATGATACGGAGCGTGAACTACTCGACTAAGAGTGCGACCAGACGCGCCAACAATCTCGGACTCGTCGCAGCAGGTACGTACACTAGACGAACATCGTGACCCAATGGATTCATGAGAGCTAACGGGTGACCAGACATGTACGATTCTTCGGTGTTGCTTCATCGAGCTGTTTCAACGCTGCAATTCCTCCCTCCGAGATACATAGATGCGTTTGAGACGTATGTGCGGTCCATCGTCCCCACCCAGTCAAACGCGCAAGCAAACCTTCACTCGTCATTCTTGGCTCTGCAATCTACGGTTCAGGCACTGCTGGCGTCCTTGTCTCGGCCACCCTCCATCATTTCTCAGATGAGGGCGGCCAAGCGTGAGGCCGATAGAAACTTTAATTCTCTCAACAAGTCGAGGTGGCCGCTGGGTCTCTTGGATGATACTAGACAGCGATTATATGATGAAAAGGAGGAACGAGCACGGAAGTCTCGGGAAGAAGCCGCGAATCTTGCGAGGGAACTTAGATTCACACAACAGACAGTGGCTGGAGAACTAGCAGGGTGGCAGGAACTACACGAGAAGATGGGCCGCCACGCCATCCGAGAATTTGTAAGGGGGATGGTAGTGCAGGAGAGGATGAAGCTGGATGGTATGCTGAGAGCACTACGAAAAGTAAGGTTGCCTGATACGATTGTGGTGGGTAACGGGACTAGAACACCAGGCCCATCACAAGTGAGGAAGCCTGAAGAAGTCGAGATGGATGAGAACAGGGGTAATAGCGAGGCTTGATGGGAGGGTAGTGTTGAGTGTGGATACGATACCGGGGAACTCCAATCCATGGGATGAATACCAAGCATATGCATACATACAACACCATGAAGACGCGTGATATGGCGATGGGAGAAAGAAGAGACGCGTCGAATGGCGGTGGAGCACATGTCCTTGATGCCAAGCTGAAGCTGATCTGCACGGGTTGTACGAAGCGAGGAGGGGGGCTGGTAAGGCAGAGGGCGTGGACTGACAAGAACAGACAACAGACAGACAGATGAGATGAGATGGATGGACGAATGCCCCTAGCTGGTGAAAGAGTTATAGAAAAGTTTTCTGTGTCACTTGCATTGAGTGCTTCTCTTACACCAGCGAGCCATTCTTTGGGATATATTTTACACAGTTGGCCATTTGAACGGAGTTTGGGCATAGACGTATGTAGACACAACACTATTACAACGAGATGGCATATATTGATTGTTGAAATAAAAAGCAGAGAAGATGTCACAGAAAATGCAGAGGCTCTAGGGTATTGAGAATGAGTTGAGTGGTGTCGCGATGGTGAGGCAGTGTGTACCTGGCATAATGAGGTCCACCACGGGAAGCAAAGTACACTACGGAGAGGCACAAGAGACGTTGTCGCACTGAACACAGGGGGCTTGCGAAGGTGTAGGGGTTACAGAAGAGGTAAGTGGAGCTAGATACAAGCGTGGACGTGGTCGCGTTGATCAAAGAGGCGAGAGACTAGGGACCAGGATAGAGAATGAATGGCCAAAAGTTGAATGAAACATGAAACAAGAAACGGCAAGACACGCGGGAAAATGCAGCACGTCCACGATAGTCTGCAGCAGATACTACCTACACTAAGGTAACCTACAGCCTACGTACTACCTAGAGTAAGGTAGACATTATAGAGCCCAGGTCAAAGAAACATGCGCGATTGTTAGTGGACGCGATGTCTATTGGCTGACGGCGCGTGGGATCCTGGCGCGTCGATAACAGCGAATGAGAGACAGGAGCCAGGTCGCGACATTCAAGCTCGACTATTCAAGAGACCAAAGTTGAGGCTGTGTAAGTCGAGATGGGGAAGAAAAGAGAAGAGAGATGAAGGAAGAAATCTGGTGGACCGAGAGCAAATTTCCGTAGCCGCGGAGAATGGTGCGACGATGGGCTTTTTAATATCAACAAGGACACTCTCACTCAATTCAGCTGTGGATGTATTAAGCGCCCGTTAGGTAGAGACAGTTAATAAATTAAACGCCCGGCGGTTAACGGCAGCGGACAATGCAAGGGCCAAGGCCACTGAAACCACGCAAGAGGATCTGCTTCTATTCTGAGACTTGGTTTGAAATATTGAGGCTCATGCTCATACGTATACATACTCTTCTAAACGCCATGTATGAGCCGAGCTGGGCTGATTCTTATGGCGCTACTCTACGGGAATGTTTTAGATTTAGACTCCGGGGGGCATAGCGATGACCCTGACAATGGGGACGGATGGTTGTCCCTCGCAACGAGAATCTGGTGTAAAACGCGGTAGTAAATAGATTTAGGTGTAGAACACGCTCTGGAGAGGAATATCGCGACTTGTAGAGAGTCGCGTTCTGGTGTTGAACCAAACCACGAGAAAAGAAAGAGGGAGCTAGATATGCCGAGTCAAGGATCTAAAAATGAGTCACAAGCGCTGGGCCATTCAGCGGCCGGGCTCGTGCATTGACAGACCCAAGCCGAGAACCATGATCCTTGGCGATGATCATGATGCCTGGGGTAGTATTGCACAGTGTCTGGGGACTCTCGCACTTACATCCTCTCCTCTCCAAGTGAGGCGCTTACAGTGCCAATACGCATCCGCCAATCATGACCTCTACAACTTACACCTCGAAATCGAAGCGCGTCCGCGATAATTCTCTGCAGACAGAGAGAGACGTGTTTCAGATTCTTCTCTTTCTCGTGTTCCCAATGAGAGAAGATGCAAAATGTTTCTTGTTTCGTGGAGAGTCAAGGGGATCGGATGGGTCCTATGCCGGAGCCCACAGCCGTCAGCCGCCCATCGCCAACCATTGTCCTTGTCTGCTTCATCAACAGCATAAGAAGACGGCCTCGCCCTGGGTCTCTGGTTCTCTTTCCTCTATTTCTATCCAGCATCATTCATCGTCGGCCTGTCTTTTACCAATCATCCCTAATCATCCTCACTCTCCTCTTTTCCCATCTATCGTGATCCGGTATCACCATCAACATCACCATCAGCATCAACATCATCAGATCAAAAAGCTTCACAGCAAACTTACAAGTCTCGCTGGTCCTGAGACTACGCTCTAACGAACTCCCAAATACTTCCGGTTTCATCTTGACCTTTTTCACGGAGCTGGTCTCCTGATCCTTGTTAATACACTACACTTAGACTCTCACTAATACTTCCCACATCATGTCCACGTAAGATATTCTCACAAACCATCAAAGACCATTCACCATACATAATGCTAATACACTCTCAAGAAGTCTGGCTGTCGATATGCCCTTCGACTTCAGCTTCCCATCTGCCTCTATTGAGCGCACAAGTCCTCCTCCCATGTCAACTCTGCCGTTTGACCAAGCCTTTCTCGATATGGCCTATGCTTCAGCTTCAGCTACTGCTGCTGGTCATATCTCTGCCCACTCTCGCTCATCATCAAAGGCTTCAGTCTACTCTGCCATCTCAGCCGAGTCAGACCATGAATCTCTCTGCTCCCGTCTCACAACGCCTCCGCGTGCTTCACCAGCTGTTCGTCAGCATGGCCCTCTTCTCCTGCCAAAGATTCGCTCTCAAGACCAAGATATTGATGCCACCCCTTGCCACTATCGCATAACTACTCCTCCTGCTCCCAACCCTTCTCGTCACTCAAGGAGCTACACCAACCCCGAGTCCCTTGCCATCACCTTTGACACTCCTGGCTCAGTCAACACAAGCTTCTCCAGCCAGCCTGATGATCTGTCTGTCTCACTCCTGACATCTCCGGCCGACTTTGCCACTCACATCTCTGCCTCTCACTCACGCCGTGCTTCCAGCCTCGATGCTACCACAATCGATCGTTATGGCTATCCCACCTATCGTCAGATGCCCTCGTTCATTCCCGTTCCTCAGCAACAGTCTGACTATGGCTTCTACGACTACAGCCCTCGTGCCCAGTCCCCTCTGAGCCTCACTGCCACTCCAGACCCTACTCCCAATACCAACCTTCTGAGCTTCCTCACCTCTTCCAACCCAGCTGCTTCTCTGGTCCGCCATATCTCGTTCCCGGTGCGAGATGCTGCCACTAAGCACTTTTGGTGGGATGTTCGCAATATTCGCTCTTGGTCCTCTTTCAACGCATCTACCATTCTTTCTCTCCCCGGTGCCTCTCTTCTTCTCACCAACCCTGTTCCCGCTCCTCTGCTCCCTCAGCCTACTTTCGCATCTCGTCACCCCGAGACTGAGGGTCAGCTTCACTCCATCTACGCTTCATACTATCTCCCCAAGCTGAACTCGGCTTTGGCCATGTCGTCAACTCGCCCTCTTCACCTCTCGGTGCCTCCCAAGACTGCTGGCATGAATGATCTCCTATTCGTCGCCAACGCTGCCGGAGAGTCTGCTACAGCTGCTGCCATGTTTGGTGGCAAGCCCACTGCCCGAGTTGTTGGTATTGTCCGCAGCTTCGACCGCTTCAACACTGGCATGCGAGTTGAGGGCAACATTAAGCGTGTTGAGTATCTCCGTGGCCTCTCAGCTGTCCACCACGCAATGCGCGAGCACGGGTGCCGCTACGGTTTCATCCTCACCGAGATTGAGCTTGTCCTTGTCCGCAACGGCACTGCCAACACTCCCTTCTTCGGCGATCTCGAGGTTACATCAGTCCAGCTCGCTGCCTCTGCCCCTGAAGGCGATGCTTCAACCCTACCCCACGAGACTCCCCTCACTGCATGCCTCGCCCTCTGGGGCCTCTGCCAACTTGCTGCGGACGACACACCCGCCGGTCACGTCCACTGGCGTGCTGAGATTGGTGCACCCGCTGAGGGAACGCGCCGCAAGGCTCAACCCCGTGACTCCTGGATTCCTCAACCTCAGCTGGCTGAGAAGCGTGAGGCCAAGAGAAGCCGTGGATGGGTGTGGCCCGAAGACGCCATTGGCCGCAAGGAGCTTGGAAAGCGAGGTGTTCGATATGGAGGAGTCTAAAGGCCTGGTGCCTTTAGGAGGAGGATGATGAGATGATAGATGATGGATGATTGGAAAGAAAAGACATGATAATGAATGACATGCGAATTTTGTAATCAATTTAGTATTTAATTAAAACACTTCAAAGTCATATTAAGACTTTTCAATAGTGACATTAGCTGCTGAATGAGTACGAGCCAAGACGTCTAGCGTCTTTATAAGAACAAGTAAGCAACTTGCACAAGGGTTTAAAGAGAGGCCTTCTTATTCTATTCACTTACATGCATGTCTATAGTAGGTGGTAGGTTAGTAGTTAGGCGTGTTTGTGCAACGGGTGTATCACTACTATTGTACCACCTCGACATTCCACAGTGCCCAGCCATACACTTCAAAATAAAAACCATATGTATTCTTTATGCAACTGAAACAAAAAGTACACGTCTTGACTTAGCCACAGTTGACATTATGATGCATGGTAGTCCAAAAGAAGGCGTTATACTTTTTCTCCAAGCCTGACTCATGTACATAAACCGAACTACACATCCAGTTTGCACAACAAAAAAAGCCGTCATCGTATAGGGGTCAGTACATCAGTTTGTGGCTCATTCGAAGCACTGAAAACGCAAGTTCGAGTCTTGCTGACGGCAAAACAATTATCTTTTGCCATTTTTGTTTTTGCAAATCATCCTTGTTTCTGGCTTAGATCTGATTGATGCCTTGTTATTTTGTGCGAGGTTTTCTGCCCCCTTTAACCCCGCTATCGTGGAAGACGAGAGAATCAATGATCAAGGTGGATTGGTGGGATGTGAATGAGGCATTCCGTACTGAAATGCAGAGAAGTTGACAATATAATGTAGCTTGCTTGCCGTGTTATATTGCTGATCTCATACTCTAGATAGCCTGACTACTCTACTATAATAGATCATGTCCAACTTGGTTAATTGTCTACTGAATGATCAAGAATCTCCCCGTACAACGTAATTAGCGATGCTGTTTGGGGTTCAACAAAACGAAAGAGTCGGCACTGATGCTGCAAATGTCCCCTCAAGTCCCATGTTGACTCCCTGACGTAGAGCCATTACAAGAAGCTCACCTACGAGACCAATAGCATGATGAATATCATAATCTGAAAATTATTCTCAGAGTCTGGGAACAGTCATGGCGCATATAAATTCATGAGACACAAAGTTCATTTTCATCACATCGTTGCATTTAACTTTTTTCTATGGACTTATATCGCCTGATGATATCGAGAGCTTAGCTCTTGGCGGCACCAGCCTTGATGTGGAGGATATCGCCGTCCTCGACGACATATTCCTTACCCTTGGTCATGATCTTGCCCTTGGACTTGACCTCGGACTCGTCTCCGAGCTCCTTTAGGGTGTTGTAGTTGAAGACGAGAGCCTGGATGAAAGTCTTCTCGAAATCGGTGTGGATGACACCGGCAGCCTGAGGCGCCTTGGTGCCAGTTCGGATGGTCCACTGTCGAACCTCATCAGGTCCGACGGTGAAGAAGCTGCCAAGCTGAAGGGTCTTGCGCATCTGAAGAATGACCTTGGGCAGAACAGATTCGGCACCAACGTTCTTCTGCTCCTCCTTGGCCTCAGCCTCGGTCTCGAATTGAGTAAGACGAGACTCGTAAGAGACCGAGACGGGAATGAGAGGGTCGCCCTTGGCGTTCTCGTTGATCCACTCGACGATCTTGGGAAGATGCTTGTTCTTCTTGCGGATGAAGTCCTTCTCGGACAAGTTGACGAGGTAGACAACGGGCTTGGCAGTAAGGAGGAAGAGAGGGTTGATGACCTCAATCTGGATGAGAATGTCAGTGAGGGTTCTCATGAGTTTCTTCAACATGAACATGTGTAAAAGATTTGCAATCAGAGTAAAGTTTATCTCACAATGCCTCTAGCGTTAATAGGTGAGGCATTCGACGAGCTGGGTTATAGATTCAGGCCTTATGGCCTTTTGTCATCAGGAAAGCAATATGCGTAGAGCAGCAGAAATAAAGAAAAATTCTTACCTCCTTGGGGCCCCAGGTACCCTTGCGGACATCCTTGCCCTGGTTGAGCCAGTCCAGGATCTTCTCAATGGTTTCCTGTTCTTGCTTGGCCTTCTTCTGCTCCAGAGACTGACCACCCATACGGGTCTTCTTCTTCTGGTTCTCGAGGGCCTTCTCAACGAACTCAATATCCTTGAGTCGCAGCTCCTCGCTGATGATGTCAAGATCACGGGTGGGGTTCACGTCACCCTCAATGTGGATAATCTCGGCATCATCGAAGCAACGGACAACCTGAAAGATGGCATCGACGGCGCGAATGTGCGACAAGAAAGCGTTTCCAAGACCAGCACCGGTTGATGAGCCGCGGGTCAGACCGGCGATATCGTAAACGGTCAAGTTGGCGGGAACAACGGACTTGGGCTTGTACTTCTCGACGAGCCAGTCGAACCGGTCATCGGGAACGACGACGCGGGCTTCCTCAGGGTCGATAGTGGCATAGGGGAAGTTCTTGATGCTGTCAGCACCCCGATACTAAAGACGGCGGATGGCGAGGGGGCTTCATACAGCTGGGTTACCGAGATTAGACTTGGTAATGGCCTGGAAGAGAGTAGATTTGCCGACGTTGGCCAAACCGACCTGGACCATGGTTAGCACGTGGCATACATCATCGATAGAATATTGTCACGCACAATACCACTCTTCAAGTTGTTTCCAGGCCTGCCCAGAGGGATCTTCTCCTCGACGACTTGCTTCTTAGGAGCCATCTTACGTGACTTGGCGTAGTTACGACGTTGAACGAAGAAAGCTAGGCCGAAGTGTGTGGATGGAACGTGTCCAAGAGCTGCAGAGCTTGCTGCGCGGGGTGCAAGAGGAGGAAAACAAGCGAAGAAGATGGAAGATTTGATGGACTTCGTGGTGAAGTATTCAGGTTGGCTAGTGCCAACCTCGGACGGCTTCGAGAGCGAGAGCGACGACGAAGAAGAAGGGAAGAAAGGGAAGTTGAAGAGAAAGAAAAAAGATTTCTCTATTTATTTTCCGCGAGCCGAGCTTGGGGAGATGAGATGAGAATTTGTTCGTGACCCCACCTTCCTGGGGTTTAAAGAGGTTGGGCTGTGCCAAGATTTCTCGGATAGTGGGAAAAGGTAGTTCCGGTTGGAATTCGAAGACGACGTCATTGGCTGACGAAAGCAGCTTGGCATAAAGGTACCTAGCCGTGCGCAGAAGGACCCTGGATCCAGGATCCAGTGAACAGGCACAGTATGTCACAGAACTTAGGTCCTGGGGGTTTTAGGTGTCCGTCTTTGGAAATGCCTGACCTGAGTTACCTGAGGTTACCTAAAGTTAGTAGAGAGTAGGACAGAGGCAGAGCAACCTACCTACCTTAGGTTTTGGATCGAACGACGGCAGCTCAGCCGGGCCGGCCAGTCCGATTCCTTCAGTTGTTTCCTTTCTCCTTCACTTCTATTCATCAACCTTTCAAGTTAGAATATTCATCTTCTCTTTACGCCCCAGGATTCTTTGTCTTGCCAAATTGAGCCCTACGGACACCAACCTACACCACTATATAAGCCTTATTAGCCTACCATTTCGCCAGCTCAGCCCCGCTCACCCGTCAGCTGCAAACCCCAAAGTTTCGAGCCACTTGACGTCGCAATAGTTGCATTGTCTGTATCAGCTTTTGCATGATGCCGCGTCACAAGAAGAGCTCTTCGGTGAGCAGAACTCACCGCTCAACATTATCTCTATCGAAAACTGAGATCACTATACATGTCTACGATCTACTGCCGGTAAGTGAAGTCGCTCATACTCATCTCACTAGCTTTCATGAGCATGACGCTGATACGCGCGGCATGACAGCCCGGCCGATTATCGTCGGTATTATGGACAGTAGGCGCCTCACTACTTCATTCGGGTGTCGTGATCAACGGGAGGGAATACGCTTATGGTGGACATGATAAAAGAGGCCTCACAGGTGTATACTGGACAAAGCCCCGGACCGAACCGCCCGGAGGCACATTTCGATGCAAGATCCTGCACGGATTCACTCTTGCGACAGAAGACGAGATTAATGCGACTCTACAATCTGCCTCTGAAGAGTTTCTGGGCACTTCATACAATCTTCTGACCAAGAACTGCAATCACTTCACCTCTTATCTTTGCAAGAGACTTACAGGACAGTCGGGCCCAGCATGGTTAAATCGTGCCGCCAGTATCGGAGTTGCGCTCCCTTGTGTCGTCCCTCGAGATTGGATTGAACCACCCGAATACGACACCAGCGAAGGTGCGCTGTTGGACGATTACGACAATTCGAACGACGACAACTCTCATACATTGAAGAAACCGACGGACCCCCATCTGCTAATGGAAGACAACGATAGCAACGAAGATGACGAGTGGGATAGTGCAGAAGAAAGACGACGAGGCGGCAGCGGGAAGGGCAAGCAAGCCCTCCGCGATTCCGCCGGGCGCCGTTTACCACCAGCTGAGAGAGCCATCCGATAATAGAGTATAGATGAGGCTGCGGTGTTAAGTGGAGTTTGGCGTTTCGAGGTACCGTTTCCATGGATTAGCACGATACCAATGACTTTACAGCCCAGGAGCAGATCATTCGTTTGGGAACTTGCAAGCAAAGCAAGCTGTGTCTTGTTCATTTATATAGTACAGGTCGTACAGAGTATAGTACATTCACTTTCTCAACCTCCACGGCGAAGTGATATTCTCATGTGAACATGTCCCCAAAAATGTGCCCAAATTCCAATTCCAATACAAAATTCCAGACTTTTATAGACGTCTAGGCTTCTCACTCCTGGTACCACCAAACTTGATTCTAGTCGAGTCGGCTACACGGACAATCTTGTCTCGTAAGACCTTACCCTCGGGGCTCATCAGAACCTTCAGAGCAGCCTCTCGTCCCTGACCGAAACCTCGTAGCACAATCTCCAGTCGGTTCATCTTCATGGGCCAGCCGTTGTGGATTAATCTCTCCAGGACATACTTGGTGAGGGAGTAGGCTGAATCGAATAGACCACGGCGAGACTTGCGGAAACCAATGTTGCCGGCTGACAGAGAGATGATTGGTTCTCGATTGGGCTTGGTGCAAGTAATGTGGGTGTTGTGCTTGTGAGAGTAGATGTGGAAGTGGTATGGCTCGAGATCGTCCTCCTTTGCCTCGGCCTGTCGACGGGTATCTCTGGATAGTGTGCTCGTGTCGATGTTGGAAGACTTGTCAAGTGTCTGGAAGACAAGGCTTTGGGAGAGGTTGGCCATGGCATTGTTGGGGGAGGGCCTCGTCTTGGACGTCTCTGAGGGGCCGTAGATGTTCTCTAACAGTGAGGCCGTACTGGGTCGGCTGGGTGCCCTTCTGGGTTTATCATCGCGGTTGGACTTTGTCTGGGAGATGGAGCGAGCGATTTGAAATGTCGACTTTGGAACGGTGGCTCGGGAGGATTGAAAGAGCGATTGTGCCGCGAGGCGACTTGTCAATGAGCGACTCATCTTGTTCGCATTTGCCTGGGCCTGTCGTCAATTGATGATCTTCCTCTGGCAATTTTTACTCGCAGCTGTAAACTAAACTCCCCCCCCACGGGCCGGGGCTGGACGGGGAGTAATTCAATTCTACCGAGGCTTTGCCGTCTCGGTGTTTGTCTTCCTTGACTTTCCGCCCCCGGACCGAGATCCAAACCAAAATTTCGCCGGGGAATTCCACCACCTTCCACCGTCCATCTCGGCATCTCTCCAAACCCACGCCCTGCCTTTTTTTCTGGAGGGATTTGTCTCCTTGTGCTGTCGTAATAATGAACTCCCTCGCAAGAAAGACGGCCTCCTCGGAGCTGGCTTTTTGGCGGGCTTCTGCTCATGTCTCATCCGCTGGCAGATCTCCCGCCTACCGAAGACTAGCATCACAGCTCTCTCAGAATGCCTCCAACAATGGTGCAAGGCAACAAAGCTCAGTGCTTTCCAGTTCAGTTCGATCGCCATTGAGGTCTTCTTTTGTCCCCGCCGAGCTTCGTTACTCCCCCACTTATACCGCTCAATCTCGTCTATTCCACCTTTCCAGCCGCTTACACCAAGAGAAGCCTCAAACTGAACAAAAACCCTCAACTGCTGCACCCACCGACGCAAAAGAGAAGAAGCCCACTGAAGCTGAAACCGAATCTGAGGCCAAGCCCGAGGAGGAGCAATCCAAGAAGACCGAGGATGGCGAGAAGGCCGGAAAGGAAGGAAAAGAAGAGGGCGAGGGTGAGGGTGAGGGTGAGGGAAAGGATAAAGAGAAGAAGAAGGAGGATGCCCCTCCCCCTCCTCCTCATGGCGACAAGACCCCTTGGCAGGTTTTCATGGAGACCATGAACACTGAGTTCCAGAAGTCGCAAGAATGGAACGAGTCGACCAAGCAGATCGCTGCGTCTGCTAATCAATTCGCCGAGAGTGAGGGTGTGCGACGTGCTCGTGAGGCCTACGAGAAGTCCACTGGCGCTGTTTCCTCGACTCTTGGAAAGGGTGCCAAGGTCACTGCTGGTGCTATTGGCAAGGGTGCTTCTTGGACCTGGGATACCTCAGTCGTCAAGGGTGTTCGCAAGGCCGCTAATGTTACGGGAGATGCCGTGGACAAGGCTACTCAGCCTATCCGAAACACAGAGGCTTACAAGAATGTCAAGAATGTCATTGACGATGGCAGCTCTTCACGGTACGGTGGTTGGGTTGAGAAGGAGGAGCGCAGGAAACGTCGAGAGGCACTCGACAAGCAGCGGGGTTACAAGGCGGCTGCGCCTATGGAAGAGGACATTGAGTGAGTATCCTTACAATCTCTCTCATTTGAATATGGTCTAACAAGAGACAGTGCTGGCACCAGTGTTACCGTTCACAAGGACGCTGCTTGGAAGGAGGCCTGGAGAGATTTCCGCGACCAGAACAAGTACGTGCAAGGACTTTTCAGCTTGAGGGGCAAGTATGAAGAGTCTGAGAACCCTCTTGTATCGACCGCTCGAAGTATCACCGACCGCATCGGAGGCTTCTTCGCCGAGAACGAGACTGCCATGGTCATCAAGAAGTTCAGATCCATGGACCCCAACTTCCAGACAGAGCCTTTCCTCCAGGAACTTCGAGAGTACATTCTTCCCGAGGTGTTGGACGCTTATGTCAAGGGTGATGCGGAGACACTGAAGCTGTGGCTTTCTGCCGCTCAGTACTCTGTGTACGAGGCCCTCACCAAGCAATACCTACAGGCTGGCATGAAGTCGGACGGAAAGATCCTGGATATTCGAAATGTCGACATTCTACGAGCCCGCATGCTTGATCCTGGTGAGGTTCCCGTCTTCATCATCACCTGCCGCACGCAAGAGGTTCACGTCTACCGCAATGCCAAGACGAACGAGCTTGCTGCTGGTATGGAGGATAAGGTCCAACTGGTCACATACGCCATTGGTATCACACGGGTACCAGAAGATGTCAACAACCCTGAGACAAGGGGCTGGCGTCTGATTGAGATGCAGAAGAGTGGACGAGACTGGTACTAAAAGAAACAGTCATTTTAACGCGGCGTCAAGGGGTTGGGAATCTGCCTTTGTTGGATACCTACGAGATGAGAAGGAATCGAAGGCGAACACGGGAGCATCGCCTAATGTGTGTTAATTACTGTAAAATATGTTCTATCATGTGAAAATATCAGGGCGGGCTCTCAACACGAAAAACAACAACACGAATCACCACAATCACAACCACAACCACCACAACACAACACAACGCAACGTACAACTACCAAACAAAACATGCATTTTCTGGAGAATGGGTTTGGGGCTGTTTAACAGCAAAAAATGACTACTACCACGCCGCTCTGCTTGCCTTGGGACGAGGCTCTTTTTATGTATGATTATGGAGGGGAACTGGGGCATTGGGCCGGGCATCATTGGTGGGAGGAAGATGGACTTATAGACATGTTCAAAAGTTGCCTTGGTTTTCAAGGTTGGTGCAATCTATCTAGGCGTAAATAGCCGAAACAGTTCAAACAACCATTGTTCCGTTCCTTGACAGAGTGATACCAGCTTTCACGATTCAATAATGTACAACAGTTCCAGTTGTATCGCCACTCATGCTCCTTGGCCGTCTCGTATCTCTTTCAAGATCCTTCTGACTTCCATCAACTCTTTACCCAGCAAATTCTCCCCCCACGAGTCTCTCGCAGCATCTGCATCTGCAGCTTTGAACCCAATGCCCCAGACTGGATCAAATGGACTGGCCTCGACAAGTTCTCTGTCACCCGTGCCGATCAACATATCTGCCAGAGAACCATCGATGGGCCAGTGTAATGAACTTGATTGATTTGCACCAGGCGTACCTCTCTTGAAACCCTCCTCTGTGATAGCCCGTGTGAACTTGAGGATGTTGCCCTTTCGGACTATGTCACGTCGATGCTTAAGCCATAATGTTTCGTCAAAGTTTTTCACCTGGCGGCCGAGAGACTTGACTTTTCGTGGATGGCCTGTCTTGAGGACCTCAAGAGCGGTGGCTTCGTCGTTGAATAGGATGGCCTTGTGATGCATCATATAACTTGCAAGATGTCAACATCGGCCATGAATAGTGTATCGATAGAAGAGACGCGACTTACTGCTCTGCTGTTTTGTATGTCTTTTTCTCATCCTGATCATCCTTGAAAGGACAATAATACCACTGTGATAGGTATCCTGTCGCTGGGTCTGTTTCACGCCAGAAATATACTGGGCCGGGGTTTGATGTTGTAGCCATTTTTACTGAGTAGTGATGAATAAAAGTCCGAGAATTGAAAGGAAGACTTGACGAGATTCTGTACATTTATGTTTTCCGTTTGGGTTGAAAGAAAGTTCACGCTGTGACTGTGAATGAGGCTATGGCTGAGTATTGGCAGTTGAGTCAGACGGGGAAGCCAAGGTTGACTTTCTTGCTGTGGCTTTTTCAAGGTCGACTCATACCAAAGTCAAACAGCAGCTACAGAGAGTTCACAAACCTAAGTTGTTGTTCTCTCTGAGGCTGAAGTGTCACGGTAGTAACAGATGCGTAACGTAAGCTGGCTTAGATGGACATGTATCAGATATGTCCACTACTCTCGTGTCCTCCATGTTATATCGGCAACAATAAAATAGAGCCAACTTAAGCAAGATTAGAACAACTGCAGATAGACCACTTCCTTTGGAGGCTTATTGCTATGTGATTCGGTTTGGCTTTCGGTGTGAGTCATGGGTGACTGGATGTTGATGGGTTTAAATACTCGTAGCAGAGAATGGCCAAGAGCGTGAAGCAAATATCGAGCGTACAATTTGTTTGAGTATGCCAATGCGTATTGATCACGAGACGATATACATTAGATATAGACCTATAATCTTTGATTACAATACAGTGTATAATATGTATATATCTCTTGTAAGCTCCGTCATGAGCAAGCTCAGTAATACATGAGCCATCTTTATGACCACTTGAGTTGGGTGGCCCAGAAGCCCACGTTGACCATGCCATTCAACACAAGCACAACGATTATAGATATTCAAAAGACATTTACCGTGATTTGTATAACTCAGAGCCAGTCGTGGTTCACAAACTGGCTACGATCATCGCAATGATGATATAGTGTCAACTAAGGCTATCACTACTATCCAACATCGGGGGCTTGGTGTAGGGGGATCACGTTCGCTTTGCATTGTTTCGGATGCTTGCGAAAGGTCGGGGGTTCAAATCCCTCAGCCTCCATTTTTGTCTTTTCCATGCTGATAATTCTGTGCGAAGACTTCTTTTTAGTTAATATCATACCACCAAATAAAGGAGATAGTTGAGGAAACCACTGCTTATCAATCTGGCTGTGTTCAAAGGGCTGAAGCTCACTTATGCTATGAGTGATATCACAACGGCCAAATCACTTGCTCTAGTATCGATAATGGTTACTTACTCGCAGCTTTGAATCAATACAAAACAGAGCCTTATAGCCACGATAAGGCTTCAATACCCGATTCTATTGCTTCGGGAGCTTCAATTAATGCTATTAACTTCTAAGCTTCATCTTCTGTCCCACGTAATTGCCCCTCATGTAAGCATCTCCAATGTTTGGAGCTCTGGCCAAGTGTTCTTTGAATCATGGCAACGCAGTGTCATGAGATAGATAGCCCTTGGTGTTAAATCGTGGCCAGCTTCATGTTTGAGCAATATCAAGGACATAAACCAGTTGCCGGAAATATTACCGGAGGCTCCGAAGCCAACTTCCGTGACAAAACGCCGCGCCGGAGCATACAGTGGGGGAGAACCCCAAGGAACCACCGGGAGCTACGGGGGGAACCCATCACTTTCTTACCTTGGTTCTTGGTCCTCCACCATCGAACAAGCACCTTCAATCAACCATCTCGGCTCAACTCGATACTCCAGGCACATCATCGCAATCATCAGAGACATCGTAAAGATGGAGCACGTCGAGCAACACATGGCTCAACAAGCCAGCCAAGAAACGTATGTCATCCCCCATCTACTCTCTACTCTCTACTCTCTGATCTCCATCACTAACTCGTCCCAGCGCTTCCCTCTTCACACCCCTCAACCTCATCCTTCTCAGCGCCGTCCTATACACAACCTACTCCATGCTCCGCTCCTCGCCACCTCCATCTCTCCCCCGCGACGCGCCCTCAACAGTCTTCAAAACATACACTCCCCACACTCTTCTCCCCTTCAACGGCGAGGAGGATCGACCTGTCTTTCTCGCTGTGCGCGGTCGCGTTTTCGACGTCTCGCCTGGTCGTAACTTCTACGGCCCCGGTGGTCCTTATAGCAACTTTGCTGGTCGGGATGCGAGTCGAGGTCTTGCGTGTGGAAGCTTTGATGAGGACATGTTGACTAAGGACTTGGACGGTCCGTTGGATAAGCTAGAGGGACTCGATGCGGAGCAGATGGAGGCGCTCCAGGGCTGGGAAGAGAGGTTCCTGGAGAAGTACAACGTTGTTGGAAAGCTGGTTTCTGTGCAGGACTACGAGTCCCAGAAGGCTTAAGAGGTCATCTACCGGAGATTCTTCAGCAAAACGATCACGAAGCATATCTTGGAGCAAAATCAACATGATGGAACATATCAGGGTACATGAGCGACTCGCATTCCTTCATTACTATAACTATAACAAAGAAAAAACATCCCATCTACGCAGTCGGGGCGATCAGACATATACCATCACTCTATCCTGACGAGTTGCCTCAACAAGTCCTGCCCTACCCAAGAAAGTTATAAAAAAAAGCGTAGAAAAGCAGGGTTCCACGTAAACCAAACTCCATGCAATGCCTCCTGTACATTTTTTGCGTGAAAGCTACGCAATGTGTCCTGGGTCAGAAACCAAAAACACTATGTATATCCTGTAAAAGAAAAAACAACAATGGCGAGTTTGCCTATACTGAGATCGATATAGAAAGGGAAACAAAGAGAGGGCTTTTCTTTTCGCTGCTCAAATCATACACGTGCTTTATTGCATCTCTAAGATTGTTGCTGCTTTGCGAAGAAGCGCTGCCGTCTTGGCAACTATGGGTTTGGCGGCTTTCCAGTCTCCCTCCTCGATGCAGTCGCGAATAGCAGGGAAGATGGCTCCGTCGTTGGACCAAGCCTCAGGTCCGAAGACGACGTTCTTGAACTGTGTTCGGTTGGGAATCTAGAGATAGGGTTAGCTTGAGTCTCAGTCAGTCTCATAAGGGGAACATACACCACCACCGATTTCGATATCCAGTAACGCCGTCTCAAAGTATGCCATCTTGTTGTTGTATGCAAGTCGAGAGGCACCGATATCGTTGGCCTCCCAGCCTCCATTGCCCAAGACCTCGCGGTCCCATTCCATTTCCCACTTCTCGAATGTGGCGACGTTGTGTTGAACAAGTGTTGCAGCGTCCTTGAGCTCCTTGAATGCGTCTTTCTCGCCCTTGGGCTGGCCGTCCATTTGCTTGAGTGCCCACTTCTCGAGATCTTTGACCCATTGGCCCAGTCTCTGTGCATACCAGCCCATATCAAACGGCATGATGGGTCGATCGGCCATGTCGAGGATGAGCAGAGCTATCACTTGTCCCATTGCGCCGTGGTACTCAAAGTCGGGATCGATGAAGTTGTCCACCAATCCAATCTTGTCGTAACTTGAGTGGTGAGGGACTTGGGTACCCCTGAAGGCCAAATCGAGTGCACTTGTTCCTGCGATATCCTGGAATGGAATGTGGTCGCCACGTCCCTCTGGCTGCTTCAGCTCGGCATGGCTCTGATCCCAAAGGTCCTTCAATGTACTATTAGTAGAGGGGTCGATAACTCGGCCCAGGGCATGAAGAAGAGACTTTCGGAAGACTGGCGATCCTGAAGCATGCAGGTCTTTTCCGACAACAGCCGCCCCAAGATTGAGGTAAGCAAAGGCATTGTCACGAAGGGCCTCTGAGTTATGCTCGACATACTCAGTTGAGCCAATTAGATTGTACGCAGAGGCATCCCAAGACATAAATTCGATGGTTCTCAATGGCCTCCAGCCTCGCTGTACAAGATCTCCGAAGATTCGAGCCATCTCAATCATGACAGCTGTGCCTGAGTGGGGGTCCGTTGCGCCGAAAGCCCAAGAATCTCGCTGATTGCCGATGATGATAGACTTAGACGTCTGCTCCATGCCATTGATTCGACCATAAACATTCCAGATAGTGTGCAATGAATCCTCATCTTGCTCGTTCTTCAAGCGCACAATTGGGGATTTCTCACTGCCGGTCCACCACTCGACGTCTGGGACGCCGCCCTCCCACTTGTTAGGCACCTTTTCGCCATAACCCTTGAGGTGCTGTAGTAGAACCTTGGCATCTCTCCAAGCGAGAGGGAGACTGGGGATACCGACAAGCCCATTGGCCTTGTCGAGTGTGATTCGCTGATCACCCTTACTACCATAACCTGGCGACAAGGGGTCACCAATTCCCCAGTTTGTGAGGCCTACAGAGCCTCTTTGAACACCATCTGAGGGCATATACAATCCTTCAGGAGCCACAACACCCTTCTTGAAGCCGTCGTCCGCAGGGTCGGAGTAGATGAGACAGCCAGCAAAGCCTGCCAGCTCGGCTGCCTTGACTTTAAGAGCTTGATTCTCCAGAGGGCCACCGTTTTTCACCAGCGCAATAGCTCCCGTGGCATTAACACCTTTGCTTGCAAGATGCTTGAAATCGTCTCTTGTACCATAGTTGGCGTAGATTAGGGGTCCCTTGACGTCTCCCGACTTTGAGTACCCGTGGAAGGCGTACGTTTGTCGACCTGCTGTTTCGCCTCCGACCTCCTCTTCTTCTAGCTTGGCCGTCCATTTGGCCTTCTTGATATCCTTCTCGTCCATGATCTGCACCACACGACCGTCCTTGCGGGGATAGTTGAGATAAACCTGATACTCATCCATCATGACCTCGTCCAGTAGTGCCCTGCTGAACATGGCCTGGACATCCAACGCGGTCGCATAATCACCCTCGGTACCAGCAATATGGGCGTAATTCGAGAAGTGCTGTACTGATGCGCGCATTCTCATAGGATCAACGGTACGCAGGAGATGGGCTCTAAGGTCCTCGGGGTTGAAACGGAAGCCACCTCCTAATCTATCTGACAAACCACCAAACATATCGCTGGCGAAGAGCAGATAGAAAAATCCCAATATAATTGTGAGTGCCAAAATGCGCACACAAAATAAGATGACGGTTGTTTTGTCCACCTTTGGTATGTTCCACCTCCTCGTTGTCTGGCTTGGCGTCTCCTCATTCTCACCCGTGGCATTCTCGGCGTTGTCGGCAGCTGGCGCATCAGCTCGTTGAGGTAATTGTATGCGTAATCGTGGTAATCTCGGCCTCCAGGACCATTTCCACCGCGGTAGAGTTAGATATGACCCTATTCGCTTCCCCCACTGAGAGCCTCGGGATCGATCGGGTTCCTCGATCTCCATCTCCTGCATCTCACGTCGAACCTGCGCGGCTTCATCGTCACTCTCGCTATCGCTAGCCCATAAACTGTCCTCGTCGTCGGTCTCTACTGTTGGTGGTCGATAGCCGTCGGGTCTGCGGGAGGAACTGGCGCCACTTGAATGTTGTAGAAGACCCTGTGATTCCGCCTCTGTTGCATTACGCTCGTTTGTTGGAGACCTCGGAGCAGGAGCCCAGTCATCCGGATCGTAATGACTACCACTTGCCACGGCTTGATCGTAAGTGGGCGGTATAGGATCATAGAAAGGAGTCTTTTCGGAAGGCATCTTGATGGTAATTGAGCGCTAACCGCGCCCTCGGTTGTCGTATATTCAATCCGATAAGAAGCTGGTTCAGGCGTGTCACAAAGCAGTCGAGATAAACAGTGCCATTCGCTGAAGGTGATGGGATAAAAAGGAGCGGGCGAAACCGCGGTTTCGATCGATCGATACGAAGCAATTAAGTTAAGATGAGCGAGGTGCAAGCACGAAAGGAGTGTTAAGAAAGAGAGACAGGAGACAGACGCCAGAAGCGCATCGCCAAACTAACAAGTGCAGGCCTGCTTTAAGCTCTGACTCGAGATGTTGTTGACAGGGTAAAGAAAAGGAAGGGGAGTAAGGGCTGAGATGATTAAAGTCAAAGTAATGTACCGAGTTACCTTCGTTGTTGGCTACATACAAATCCAATGCGCTGCGACGGGGGGGGGGGGGATGATGGCGAACCTAATGGAGTGTCCACGTAAGGTAGGGGACCGGAATCCACTGTAACCATAACCCGCCGGTTAGTACGGAGTAACAAAAGACAGACAGCAGAAGACACCTTGGTCGAGGTCTCAAGTGGCTGAGTTGACCCGGAAGACTTGGCAAGCCTTGGCCTTTGGAAACTTTGACAAAATGCCAGTAAAAACACTATTACGGTCCTATAACTAGTATGCTATAGCTCACTGCTCTTCTTTTTGCTAGAGCACACGAGAAATGTCATTTATACTAACACTATCTAGTATCTATCTCAGAGGCATCCAAGGAGCTTACCAGGCCAGGCCAGGCCAGGCCTTGTCTTGTCTTGTCTCGGCTCTCACAATCACTCTCACTCTCCTGAATCCGCCCGTGCACGCCACCAGGATTACCCCACAAAAGCTGGGATAAGGGGACAGCCTAACTCGGACAGGGAGGTGATGTGCGTATCATCGCTTTGCTTCTGGACTCGAGGTAAAGTTAGGGACGTGTCAGCTAATTTGTTCAGCCGTAATTCGAGATAAAGAATGCATAACTTGTATAGCAAGCCCAAAAAATAGCCAAAGCCTCACCCACGCAATCCTCTCTAAAGGTTACATATACATAGCTGGCTTAGTTACTCTGTATATGTATGGATATCTCTCAATCAGGGGTTGGTGACAGCGACTCTTCAAAACTCTCACTGTCGCAGGAGACTCAGCTTGGCTTCACCGCGCATATCATCAATTTTTGGGCAAAGTTTACATATATACAACTAGTGGACCTGCGACCTCCTCGATTCATTTCATGCCTGCAGGCTAAACATTATCTATCGCTATGCCGCTCAATCACCTTCTCTTTCCTTCAATCACTAATGAATTAGACCTCAGTTCGGTGTCAGAACGACTCCCTCATATTGTCGACTTCGGATGTTCTCCAATGTCTGATGGAAGTGCCGGCGGCTGTTCTCAACGGAAGCAGAATCTTGTTGGTTGCCGGCCAGATTAGAGTGAATGAGTTCAATGAGCCCATTGAGGTACTTGGTTGTGACCTGCTCGAGTTAGCAGTTGCTTCAACAGTTCCAGGATCGAGACTCACTGATTCGTTTTGTTGGTCAAAGTAATACACATAGCGGTCCAGAATCTCAACAAAGAGTTCAATCGATGTGGCCGTCTCCATGCAGGAATCGGCAACACGAAGGGCACGCTGAAGACATTCGAGTACTCGCTTACCATCGCGGTAAAGCTATGCAAGTTAGCTAAGGTCCTTCGCACACGGGTTGATACATACCTCTGTTTCTTCCGACTCGCCATTCGACACCATCGGAGTCGCCCACCACAAGTGACTCGCCAGATACACAGCGCGGCATTGATCAGGCTTGCGTAGCAGCTTGCTACCATGCTGTGCGCACTTGGTGATGAGAGTGTCATAGTTCTCCTTTCCAAAGTTGCGTGTCTGGTGAAGAGCAGTAGCAATCACACAGACAGCCTGGAACTGAGCCTTCGAATCCGAAACAGCCTCCTCATACACTGTGAAGGCTTGCGCAAAGAATTCATATGCAACCTCTTCAAACCCGGTCAGGTCGGCTGTTTGGCCAGCAGAGGCAAAGAGACGCAGCGCCATCTCTGCAGCCCCAGAGCCGTTAACGCGGGTGTACAACGTGCTGAGCGCCGAGTGCATAAACTTGAACAGAGCATTACTCTGTGTCTCCCAGTTATCGTCAAAGTGCTCACGCTGCTTGAACTTTCGCGCCAACTTCATGCATGCTGTGATCAGAGGTGGCGTCGTCGTGCGAATACGCTCGTTTCCTTCCGAGTACGCCTTTCTTGTCATTTGGAGCAGCTTGAACTGAGTATCGTTGTCTTCGGCCTGCAGCAAGTGCACAATCCTGGCGAGCCATCCCTGCTCCTCCATTGTCTCGTCTGTCTCCACGGGACGTCGTTGGGCAACACCTGGGTACCCTTGAGGCGCCTGGGAACCCTCCTTGATGAGAACCTTCAGTACCTCCAACACGTTCTCGAGCTGTTCTGTAGTCGAGATTTTGGTCTGGTTTTTGAGCAAAGTGCGAGCGACACCACCAGCAACGGCTCGGCGGGTAGGGTATGATTGCGACTGGAAGAGAGGAACGTAGGTAGGAAGAGACAAAGCAGTGAAAGTGGAAACATATCGGTTAAGGGGCGCCTGAAGAAGAGCAAGCAGGCTCTGCTGAGCAGGGGGCGAGTGAAGGTCGGCATTGTTGATATTCTCTCGAACCTTGGTAGTTGCGTAAGCCAGGATCTGGTCAACGTAGTCCAGTCTGTCGGGATAAATGTTAAGCGCAAGGTTGCAAAGTGACACCAGGAGTGCAATAATGTCTTGCACAGGGAGATGCTGGGCCTCCACCAGGTTCTTGACCTGGGCGAAGAAAACCTCGTAAAGCTGCACGGTGTCTGTAATTGACCCTTGACCGTTCACAGCGGTGGTTTCCGTATCCGCAACTGAAGGTGTAGACTCGGCGAGTGTGCTAGAGTCGTCGTTGCTGCTCTCACCAGTAGTTTCTTCTGGAGTCTCATCGGTGGCCTTGGCTGTAGACTCCTCGCCCTCGGGTGTACTGTCGGCATCGGCGGATTCGGCATCTTCGGTAGGCTCACCCACTTTACCATCAGGGTCAGATTGCTTAGACTCTGAAGGTGTGGCTGCCGATGCTTCTTTATGAAGGTTTACCTTCTCCAACAGTTTTGCCAGCGCATCCGCCTCAATTTGAGCTCTATCATCCGACTTGTCCTCCGGTCCATCGCGTTCAGCATATTCGGACAATCGATCCATCAGGCCAATTACAATGGCCTTGACGTTGACATGGGGGTTGAGGCGTGAAACGGCACCAAGGAATTGGTCCAAGGTGTGGAGGTGAAATTCGTCCGGGAAAACTTGCGTAATCACCTCAAGGAGATACTCTTGGGCGAGAACGTCCCGGCATTGAACCACCTGCTCTAGCAGCGGTGCTAGAATACTAGACTTATACGTTTCAAGATCAACAAGCTGACTTAGGCGTACGATATTGCTGCCGACCAGTAGCTGCAGTTCCTTTCGTTCCCGAATTCGCTGTTCACGCTCTCTCGAGTGGCCCTGGTGTTGTAGACGAACCCATAGCTTGTTCATCTCGACGAAATTTGTAAGCACGAAGTTGATGGAATCGCTAATGTTGCCTTCAGGGCCGTCACTCTCAGTAGTTGGCAGGTAGTCCCTCGCTTGACCAGACAGGTAATATCGGAGGAAGAGCCCACGAATAGGATGCTGAACGCCTCGGCTCATGTCCATCATGTCCTTCATGAGCTCCTTGACAGGCGCATCTTCGATGGCCATGTAGGCGGTTCCCACAGTAATCATAAGATACAATCGTGGAACGATGTTGCCTGCATACTGGACGAGCTCGTAAAGGTCGGCCAGGTGGTTGACAGGGTGGTTTTCGCGAAGATGGACAGACAAGTATCGCAGGGCGTCGAACACCGACATGTACAGCTCGTAGTATTGCTTGGGTCCAAGACTGCTTGTGCGAAGCTCGGAAACCAGAGTCGAGCTACCAGAGTCAGCGATGCCATTCAGGGGACCGAGCTATCTATCGCGACAATCATATACATACCAGCACTTGAGCGCATCCATTAGCTTTCCAGGAGTATCGAGGCATTTGCGCATAAGGGACGTCTGTTGTCGCACGGCAACGAGAGCGTCTTCAAGCAGACGAGCCTGGTCCTCGGGGGGAGCTGGCGTGGCCATCTTGTCGGACTACGACGGCGGGGTAGCTCGAAGCAGGTCAAGACAAGCCAAACTCCTAGCAATTCACTAGAATGCGACTGTGATAGACGCAATGGTGAAGGAGATGGCAGCGGGAGACGGAGGATGCGCGGAGCTGTCGGGTTGTCGTCGATAGGTTGCGCCGCATACAAGGCGCAGAACGAACGGGAGCGATGACGATACGGGGGAGGCTGAGATAATGGATTGGATGGGTTGAGGTGGGCCTAAGCTCCGCTGGAAGACAGCGGATAATGGCGCTGTACCAGTTTGTCTTTAGGCGGCAGGGGCTCTAAAAGTCCGTCCCAGCCACCGGAACGGACTCAGTTCTGGAAAAGGAAGATACACAGCACAGGGACTCATCACGTGGTGCAGGGAGTACTGTTACAGGAGGCAATTACAGGGGGCTCCACTATAGCTTAGTTATTATTACAGGGGACCTTTTTAAGGCTATAGC
>JAAQPG010000842.1:0-37334 GCA_013186905.1 Fusarium udum | reverse complement strand
ATAGCCACTACTATGCGGCTCAGGGACCAAGCCACATCTGGCGACAGCAAGATTGTGGTGGATCTAGGTGGAGGTAAGTAGTCGATGAGTTTCGAGTCATAAGTACTGTAGCCTGGGCTTATGTATACGCTCATGGTGTTATCTAATCCCTCTGACTTTATTTATTATCTTAAGGTCTTCTTTTATTATTTTTAGTATTTAATTTAAAACTTTAAAGTATTATGTAATTAGCTAAAGAAAGTTCGCTTTGCCGGGACAGATACATTAATAGTAACGCTTTTAACTGAGACCTTCGGGCTATCTAGACAAGTTAGCACCTTAGTTTAAACACTACCTTAATAGTTTAAACTACATAAGATAGGTTTAAACTATAAGAAGTCAGTGTAGACTACTTAAATGCGGTTTAAACTATATTAAAATGTAGTTTAAACTAGTTAAAGAGAGGATATTCTTATTTATATATACTTAACTTTATTTATTATTAAGTATATACATCCTACTAGCAATAATGGATTATTACAGTAATGACCTTATACTGCATCTACTACTAGGTCTCTTCTCGCTCTTGGGTTTGAAACTGCTTGGATGCAAGACCTGAATTGCCTTTCCTTTAATTAATGCAGTATATGGCTAGGCGTGTGAGTTGGCGTGTGGGTTGGCGTATTCATGGGTGTAGACGCTACTTCAAGCACTATCTAGATGAAGTTTACCTGCCTTCTTCTGAGCATCCTTGTTGCCAGGGTATTTACCAGAGATTTACTGTTGGCCAGAGCCAGCGCTGGGTCGAGTTTGTGATTAGTAACGCGTCAATCCCTATCGCTGCTAATAGTTGCATGATGCATGAATGAAACACACGCTTGCGGTGTCAATGAAGACTCAAGATGCAACTTCAGTTGCTCTGGAATTCGATACTGCTCATCTTCTTTACTCTTCTTTATGCGTGAACATTGGGCAGGGCGCCCACGATTAGCTGTGGGTTGGCTTACTCTGTATTCCCCTTGTCAATGAAATAGACACAGGGCCCCAGATTCCCATTGACATCCAACGGCTCGTCTATACCTTAATACCCAATATCGAAAGTTGTTAAGATATTTATCTCAGATAAACATGGACAACTCCTCATGGGGGCTGATGTGACTACAACTCTTTCCTGGGGTTTATGTGATTCATTGGGTCTTACGTACTTATCCAAAACATTCTACTCATCCTCACTACATAACTGTTGTAAACTACACGATATGACCAAAACAACCTGCTCCATTCTGTAAGAACAATAGTTTTTGATGTTTATAACATCATGTGAAAGCAATCTACTGATTTAGAGTAAAATCGGCCTTCAATGCGTAAGTTAAACTCACATGAGAGATCAGAAGCATGCCCACTTTCTTCTGCTGTGGCTGGCAGCTACCCGACTGAGACTCATTGTTCTCGGAGGGGGCTGTTAGTGCGCTTTTGTCGACCAAATGTAGTAGTTTTCAGGTATTAATGTCTCTCTGTTGACTTTCAGTCCAGGGTTAATATACCTCCCAAGATACACTCATTTGCTCAAACCGATGACAGATTGTTCGAGACGAACACGATATTGCTCACTTTCGCCCTTACTCATGATTGAGATTGCTCTCATGATTTGATTTACAGTCTCCAACATGCCTTTGCTGTCATGCAAATGATCCTGTCAATACTCGTCCTAATGTCTTTCTCGATGCCTTGCGTGTTCACTGTCCTCATCGAAGAGGTTTTTACTGCATATTATCCCATCAGATCAATTACACTTCCTTTAGAAATCCGTTCCCTTACAGCAGTAGTCGCTGTGCTCTCAAGGATAGCCCTTTGTAGTAAGCATGCTACACCTTTACTATATCAGGGGAGACGCGGCAAACTGTAATAATACCCCCATACGCTGAATTTATGGTTAGATATGTTAGAATCACCCCATTTACCAATACTGTGCACTGATCTACCGTTTGTAGGGTCGTAAGCCAAACACATACAGCCTCTTTGGCCTTCCCATGAACCTTTTCATCGAGGCTTACGATGGAAAATTCGGTCCTGTTGTTCATCAACGACACCTGAACTTGTCAAGGCCAGCGCTTGGTATCTGGAGACATCAGCTGCTCTCAACTTCAGTGTGTTCCGCTCCACTCTAGTTGCAATCTCTAGAAAGACTCCTTGGTCATCAAGGCCTATTCCCAGGACAGTCATCACTATCGCTGTTTCCATTTAATCTGCCAACATAAAAGACACATAATTCATTCAATTTACCCACTCCATCCTTGAAGTCTATATGTAGTTGAGGGCTGCCTATAAGGTTAGGTAAATCTCAATCTGTTATCAATGACACGGTAGCACCACTCAAATCTGGCATTCTCTCCACCATGTCTCTTCGCCACTGGGACTCAACTGCAGAGTCTCGACCCCCGGAAGATAATATCTAAAAACGAGTAAGATGCCTGTTTGAACCGCTGCTGGCCATTGATCGACCGATGCAGATGTAACTTCCTCTCAAGGCCTCAGTCGCCTTCACTCATGATTCGTTGCAGGATGATGCGAAAAGCTTGGTTAGTCGAAGGATTTACCTGTTAAGTGAACACTCCCATTGTGAAGAGCTACCGGGGTACTTAAGGAGTACAATGAGCATCTGAGTCCTACGGTCTATTGCTTACGCATGAGGTCCTGATTAAACCTGTCACCATACACCTTGAGGTATAATCATCATCAATTATCTTGTTCTAGGATGCAGGAGAACTGCTGCAGTTCCAACTCTGACCTTTCTTGATCTTGATGGCTGAGAATCACAGGTCATTATGTATCATGCAGTCTCATTGAGGTCATCGCCTCCAAGTCCATCGGTTGGAAATGCTTAAATATTTCTTTGGTAAGTCATGCGGGATGTAGCCTCAATAAACGGTCTCGGTATGCACCGGCATTGCGCGCTCTGTCCAGCTTTGGGATACCTACAATGAATGATATTATCCTGGTCATGCCATTAACTTATACTTGTCAAAGTAGCTTTGCTCGGATTGTGATATCCTGTGCCCTCAGTATTAAACACATCAGAAAGCAATCACAAAATCAATAGCGTAACTGTAAGCAACATAACCAATGAAAACACTTCCAATGCTGCCAGGACTTCCAATAACAAATTCAGGGCTCCTCTTCGAGACACTGAAGTTGAACCGCTCCTTATCAGCAGTCTGGAACTTGGCTAAGGCCGATGACTCTTCTACAGGCGGACATATGACATCAAGGAGGAGCCCCTAGGTTAGTCAAGGTAACTAATAACAAAATCCATTGACAGACGTCGTGGCTCAGCTCTTCTACCCCTGTGACCACAGATGACAGAGGACTTGCACTGTACAAAATGGAGGGTCAACAGCCCAGAGGCCACAAATAGTCCAGCCTGCTTAGTTTGTTTTGACTTCACCTGAGAGTGATGCCGGGGCCGAAGCGGCATCCACATGCTTGGGCCGAGAAAGAGGACAGATGGGTTTGTCCAATATACACTACAGCTTCACAAGTGCAGATAATAATAAACCTGAGTATAAGTAGGGATTCAGGCGGCCGTTACCATATGCAAGACGACCAGCGTGGTCACTAAGCTGGTATAAAACACTCTAACCTGGAACATGGACGCCGCCATCGAGTTCCTCTGCTGCGAAAGTATCAGCGGCTCGGTGCCTATCGAGAAAGCAGTTGATATTAGCAGAACCATTAGTACGTAGTAAACAGCACAAGGCTTCGAGTGGAAGGGGTCTTGTAGATTAATGAGGTAGCCCCAGCTGAGGTGTAATGGGAATGGTATCAGAGGCTTGTACTGGTGGCAAAAGATGCTGAACTGTACGTTCCAGAAATCTGGCATTTCGGATAATAGAATTCTGGCCGGAAAATATCTGAATCACAGGTCTATAACGTGGAGTCTTTTTAGCCCCGTTTTGCATTTTTTACGTATCTTTTTTGCTGGGTCTTAATTGCATGTTTCCCATGGCCAGTGGATCTACTAGGCGCTGTTACTAAAACTAGATCGCTGATGTACTAGAACAAGATAACGAAAAAACATATATTGGAAGTCGGGGGAATTATTAGTTTAATCCTGTGCTTGTCTGGGTTGTCTTGTCTAGTCCCTTGCGTGTCTATCCCCTTCTCTGCTTCCTTACTAAACAAGAGCATGACCGCCAAGTTTGGTAGAAAATATGGGTAAGCTCAATATGTAAATTGTGTACTTTTGTAGTCACTCAAGAGAGGTTTGGTGCTAGAAATATTGTTGACCTGGACTCGGTTATTTAAGACTTCGAGGTGTGCTGCCCATATCGCTTCCGGAAGGTATCCCCAGTCACGATGTATTTTCACTGCGTCTTGGTAAAGCCTTTTCCTCAATTCGCATTGCTTAACCAGAATCAAAGCCCAGACCTTGTGGCGAATGCCTTTAAAAAAAGGGGTCGCTGGCTGCGGGCTCTGGTTGAATGCTGTCTCTCAATAAAGGAATCTATTGGAAGTTGGTATTTGAGAGAAACTTTATCAGTTTCTCAAAGGAAGATTTATGTGGCATACATAATAAGCCCAATTCTACAGTCCAAGTTCTCTTCGTTGATTCACGCTCTCAACCATAACTCCCAACTGCAAATAACACATCTAGGTCACCACTCAATCCAACATCGTCCGGCCATTTCCCAGTCAATTATTGATCGCTATCATTAATCATTCTCTGTAGACAAGTGTGAATCAGTCCAGCTGACAGTAATCCCGTCAAGATCGACGTGGTATTATTGGTAATTGTTCTTGGTCCGATTCAGCATCCCTTGACGTATTGACATTCGTCGTAGTACCTGAATCCTTCGAGCTCTCTTGACATCCGGTCGGCTTTTCCAAAGCTTCATCTGACGAATTCGCAGCATCTTGAGCCCGCTTCCAGTCTCTATGCCTCTTAGCTAACCCCCCAATGGTTGGTTCCGCTTCGGTAGGATTGGACAAGCTTTTATGCCGCCAGCCAAGTTTATCCTCAGGTCCGTAAGTAAAGTGCGATTCGGGATCTGAAGAATGTCTCGAGCGTTGTCATTTATGCGGGAACAGGTGTTCCACGTCAACGATTTGGCTGCGCTTTATCGGAGCTGCTTTTGGCTCTTGATTCAATTCGTGAGCGCGTGCTTTAAACCGTATGAATCTCTCCTCCTCGAGGCCGAGTATGTTCTCAAGATACCCCAATGTCTCCTCTGGATCATGTATCGCTATGTCACCTTGCTTTTTGTAGTTCGACACGTCATAGAACATGGCAAGGTATGCAAGCATAGCAGTCTGCCGTTGACTGGTTGGCTGCTTGAGAGCGTAGAACTCATTTGCATTCTTGGGGAAATGCGTTGCTTCGGGGTAAGTAATACCTTGGTTCGGTAGGTAGATGGGAAGAGCGTGAATGGGAAGAAATGGATTTGAGAGTCTCCCGTTCTGGCCGATTGCCTGGATCCGAGCGAATTCGACTTTCATTTCGTCAAATCGCTGATGAATGTCTTGGAAGCGGTCATCGACAGACTTGAACTCATGGTCGATGGCATTGCTGAGATCAGCATCTCGCTCGCTGATAGCCTTGAATTCCTTGATGGTGCTGTTTCGGAACGTGCGGATCTCCTTTGTATTGGTATCGACATCGCTGCGAAAGACCTTAAGGCTTTCATTAACTGTCTTGAGATCGCTTCGGATTTCATCCCTAAAACCGCCAAGTTCCTGTCTAATCTGTTGAATAATGTTATTCTCCATAGTTAGCCACACTTATGAGTAGTGTTTCTTGGCGGTTCAATTTTGTATATGCATTGCTGCTGCCTTATTGTTGATGATGGTGATGATGTGAAGTGGAGAACCGTGAATCTCTGCCGAGATTAAACTACGCGAGCCACGCGAGGTCACCTGACCTTGTCGGGCGGATAAATAGTATTCCGTGGCAGCCATGGTGAATAAGGTCACGGAGTGTAGAATCAATTTCTGCTTGCAATTCCAATTAATGCCTCATAAGGCAATCTAATACATACAGTTATCACAGTAACTTATAAAGTTATTTTTTCAGTTCTTAAAAGTTTCTATTTTCAGCATCTCATTTTGTAGAGAAAAGACACTTTAATCGTATCACCTAGCAAACGCAAACTAGAACGCTGTTACAAGCGGTAATTCTCTAAGCCGTTTTCGCTCTGTAAATAAGAAAAGGGTTCGCTCAGACCTGAAGAATAATAGCTTTGAGGAAGGATCTTTAAACGATTACCTAGAGCCTTTTTGCTGCTGGGTTTAGGGTGTGAAATAACAGATAGTCTACAAGGCAATTAAATCAAGCGATAAAGGTGTTTGACATACCCTGTAGCTTTGACGCTTCAAATTGTTCCCAATCCAATTCTCTTAAATTATGGTTACTAAACGGGTGATATAACCAGGTTTACTCATACGGACGGGATTTGCAGATAGAACAGGCTTGCACCAGACACTTAGCTCTTCTATTACCTTGGTTTGACAACCAAGAGGTAGGATATTCTAGGTCTTTATCGGGAACTCCAACGGCAAGCTGAAGAGAATTGAAAGCAATGGAATCAACGTAGGTAGTTAGATAGACTACAGTTAATATACCTCTTTTATTGTGTCATTATAGAGATAGATATCCTTTCATGCATTAGCAGTCTAATAGCTGCACAGACATGCTTAAGTTTGAACTTATAGAATCGGATCCCTGGTTCATACTTACCTCTCAAGTCAAGCTACAAGAAACACATTTCTTAGTCCTCTAGCCAAGTACTCTTGAGCATGTAGACCAATTGATTGTCCGCATAGAGAGGCCAGCTGTATGACAGCTCCCTCACATTCTCCAGGCTCATCACTCCAGATCTGATTGGCATCATAGAAATCTAACATCTACAGAGCAAGAGGACTGAGTCGCTGATAAACACCTAAGATCCAATTAGCTGTTATTCTCCGCGCCCATTCTTTTCCGTAATTCAGAGGGAGCTGGTCTTACCCAATACAAAAAGGCCCCAAAATTCAGAACAAGCACGATTACTTTGAGGACCGCCCAGTACCATGAAGAAAGGCTCAGACGTCTCGGGGACACCAACAAAGGCAACACCGTTGAATTTCTGGAAGGTCGTCTTTTCGGTCTTCCATTGATCTTGCCCGGCAGCCTGAGGAGGATAGGTGGCAAGCTTGGATTTCAGAAAATCGGATATCATTAAGAAAATGAATGCAGCGCACAGAAAGCCTATTGGTTGCGTGAGGGTACTGAGCACATAGCTCAAGATAGACATGGCGACACGATCTGGAGGATGCTAGCTTGGTGGTATTCCCCTTGGGTTTAATACTTACACATCATGATGTTGTTGGCGGCTCTATTGTGTTTGAAGGTTGAAGTAGTGACTAGGCCCTGGTGGTTGTGTGATGAGATGACCAGATCCAGATGATTGACAGAAGGATGATGAGAGGAAATGTTTGAGACAATTGAAAGCAGAGGAGCGATTAAATAGTGCCAGCATGTAGGCTTATGTCACGGGCTGTTTGCCAACGTAAGAAGTCATTGAATATTGGCACAAGGGTCAAGGCAGTGACGTAAAACAGTTTGCTGTCGGTGAACAAAGGGTACCCCATTCCATGGTAACACCATTGACAACGAATAAACGAAAAATGGCCAAGAGCTGCCAGAAGCAAACCTGCATTGAAGAAATAACTGCAGCCACGTTGCAGCCGCCCTGATGCTTGCTGCGACTTGCATGAGATAAAGCAACTGCATATGATTGCGATGTTTATGCATTGCAGTACAGATGAAGAACAAAGACGTATAGCAAACAGAATATTGAGACACGAAAAGGAGGGACAAAAGGCCGGATTAATTGAGCCAACGGTTTATTGCGTGGCGCAGTGAGTGAGTAAGTTGATATAAAAGGCTGGATCGTATCATCGCAGCTCCACGCCGAGCATCCTGTGGCGAGTGTGTTTAAATCCACCATAATGGAGTTTAAACTAGGCGATTTAGTTTAAACTTCACTCTTTACCCCGCCCTAACAGTAAATAGTATATCCATCTTGCAGCATGTTTAAGCTGATGTTTAAACTAAGCTGGAGTAGTCTACACTAGCGAGCATCAGCCCATAATTAATGTAATTTCACCAGCCTGGTAAGACTGTTATCCCTCATTCAGATACCCACAGTGACTATGTCTGACAATAGATTGTTGTACAGCTCTTTTTTTTATGATGGGTCCGTCGTCCTGAAAGCACGTCAAGTCATTTCTCCATTTGAGATGAGAATTAAGCGCAGGTGTCTTACTACCTATCCACGTCTTGCTCGAAACGCATTGAAACATGAGTCGAGAAATCACACAAGCTTGTAGTGATATGGAGTTCCCCATATGTATGCATCGACGTGGGAGTCGGGCTCATCAGAGCCGTACTAGTGATGATCAACATGAAGACAGGGCCAAAAGCGGCCACTCTTCTATCCGCTCATACACTCTATATATTTTCCATAAGTAATCTCACAGGCATTCTTTATGGATTGTCAATTATGCACACAGTCTGGTTAAATATGGATTGTCAATCAGTCGTTTCTGCTCATCTTCTGTCATCTTAGTGGTTGCGCTCTTACGCAATATTTCAACACTTGACCAAATGTATTGTTTTCAGATACAAGGGATTAACCCATAGTTCAGAGAGCATTCTTACTTCTTGGCTTGTTCCATTCCTCCCGCAAGCCAGATTTGCTAACTGAAAGGTGATCCTGGATGGATCTCTTAAGATGACGCACGGGCCACAACCACAGTCAACTGGGCTTGAGGCTGAGAACATGATTTCTCTGAACCATGAGAACGCGACTTCAACAGCCACGCAAGGTGCAAAGAATTGGAAGAGAGACGTCGCTCGAGGTGCTTTCAGTCACAAAAATGGACTGGGGAATGACAGATATGGTAACGGCAAGGAGTATGGAGACCATGAGGTCACCAAAGCACAGGATGTAACGAGAGAATTGAGACGTTAAAAAACACTGGTCGGTTCGGATGGCTCGCTATCTTGAGAATAGAATAAGTGCTCTGGTTCTTAGTGTGCAATAGAAAATTATTTGATCTACACATAGATAATTTTATGCTAAGGTTTAATCATAGTCTTATTCGCTAAACACAAGGTATAGCAAAGCGGTCAAGGTTGCACGCCAGGTCCACTACTGGGACCAAATAGTCCACAATACATCCGAGCAACAATTGGTCCCCGACCCCAGCTCAAGATCCTTACCGGCCATTGCCCTCTTCAATCAGACCCTCGTCATCTGTCAAATCAATGTTGATTCCGAGCAGAAGGCTTGATGGAATGGAGAACCTTTCCGCTAACTTCAAAAATATTAGTCTCTCATCCATGATTAGTGTATGTTGACTTACAGAGATGTTTCTCTTGCGCTGAGACCGAGGAATGCCAGTCTTGGGCGACAATGGGTTCTTGCTCGGATAGCAGGGGCAGGGGCAACAACGATAATGGTTGATATAATTTTTTCTGTGCAGTTCCAAGTTGAGATTATCGGAGTTGATAGGGAAAAAGGGAAGATCCTTTAAATTGCATGCTTTGTGTATCTTATAAGGCCATGCTACCAAGAGTTCAGCAGCAAGATCTCACTGCGAACCATTCCAGAATTACTATAGAGTGGTGAAGCATGGGTCTGAATGTCTGAACAAAGGCTAAAGTGTCAGGTAAATGGATTTGCAACAAGACAAAGGGTCTCATCGCACAGGTGAACTCCATAACTAGAAGGAAAGGCGCCAAAATGGCAGATAGAATGTTAAACGGCGACTCAACATTAAGCCTGCGTCGCAGGAACATGATGCCATCAACAAAGAACACCCATACAACTGAGGGCTAAACGATGCCCGATAACCGCACACGAGGTCACTAGAAGCGAAGTAAAAGCAATTTATCAAGCCACTGCTGCTGCGCCCTTAGCTCCCAAAGCAGTGACTTGTCCAGAGTTGAGGCTTGTGAGTGAGAGCTTGTATCAGCACGGACAACTTGACGAAGGCGGACAACATTACAGCCGGTAGCTAAGAATAACCCTTCCTAAGCATGCATGGTATGGGCATCCGAACCTGCTAGCACACTTCAGTAATGTGAAATATCTGTTCAGACATACGCGCCAAAGAGGCTCTTTAAAACATTACCAGCTGTCAGCCAACTTGGTTGAAAGGTGGAGACACGGGGGACATGGATGCACTTCTTGAAGTTGTCTGTTTACATTCCGACTCACTTATCGTGATATAGGACTGTTACTATTGCTATTCCCAGTCATTGGATAAGCAAAATCTCTCTGCGCATCTTGACTGTGGTTTACTTAAGTTTATACTACAGCTTACTGTGGTTGAGACTGTGGTTAAGGTAGTTTACTCTAGTCTAGCGTAGTTTATACTATGGTTTATCCTGGTAACCTGGACTCCTGGTCCCAGGTTTGGCCTTGCGGGGTCAGTAGTACCATGCTTGAATCAATTTGATCAACCTTCAGACTTGTTCCCTATGCCATGCAAAGCCGGCGCCCAAATTCCTTCAACACTATCAAAGATGAAGGGCATTGCTGAAATACGGCCGATAAAGAATTGATCCTAATACAGGTGATGGTCCGACGTCTCTTATCAATGTCGCAAGTTGGCTCTCTGATCCAATCTCAACCACGAATTCTTGCTCTTCCAGATATATTCCCAGCGACGTATGATGAGGTTGGTTGGGGGCCTCTGCCTCGCGAATCTACTTCGGAAGGCTTATATTCCTCTGGATGTACGCGATGATGGACCTAACTAGCGCCATATCTACTGTTGGTAAGATTGGGGGGCTGTTCTACCAGCAGTATGTTTAGGGTTCCATGTTCCAGAGCGCAATATCGTCTACTGACAATAATACGGGCTGTGACCCCCATCAGCCACTGTAAAAAGTGACATGTTACTACTCAAAAGCGCTCGGATCGTCCTCTGGGTAGCGTGGGGCCTCTCTCGCACTTTCACAGGCCATCCAAGTTGGAGTCCTAAACCTTGTGGGTCAGTGTGTTGGTGCTGCTGTAGTGCTGAGTTCTCTCACTCATATCAAGCTCGAGTGGCAACTCCAGGTTGGTCGTGGCCTGAATGAAGATAGAATTCCACTTGCAGTAATCTATTGTAGAGCTAATCATAGTTATTGGCGACTAACATGGAGTAGCCAGCTTGTAAAGCCAGACAGGGAACGATACTACTGTCAACAAGCTCCTCTCCAGATGGAGACCCTAGCTGTCTTAAACGTTAAAGATCAGGCGGCGGCTACTTAAAGTGCAGCAATGATATGTAAATGATGTGGATTGTGGTTGACCTCCGGACTTCCGTTCCCGGAGTTGAGTTCAGATGATATTGAGACGGTGTGGGGAGTTGGAAAGTCATGCACTAGCTGAAGTTTGCCATATCCCAATCCGTTAGCGCTATGCATGGCTGCAAGGTATATTAGGTGGCAATGAGTTAATGAATTGAAATGAAATTGATGATTGAACGGTTTGAGGCTTGCCAAGCCTTAGAGCTAGACAACTGGTTGGCCCATTTAGAGAACCCCGCATGAAAGTGTATAGGAGAAGCGCAAGACTCAGTCTGTCAAACGCAGAATCAGAACTGAACTATGAAAAGCACGGAACTTTATTTCATAAGTTTCTTTTTAGGCTATGAGATCATGTCTCGAAATGCTGACCTCAAATTGGGTAAGTCCCGTTGATGATGCTCCAGTTCTTAAGACAGCCACAATCTCGCTAATATCGCAACCATACTGCCGTCGTCTCGTGATTTGAAGAGCGAAAACGGGGTCTCGACATCATGATGAACGTCAGGATACGTCAAAAAGGAATAGTTATTCTAAAACCGTGGAGTATGATTGGACTTGGGGTGAATTTGGCTAGTGGTTGTTGAAAAAGTAATGGAGTCATTTCCGGTCAACAACTGACGTATCATTTTCACGTATTGGAACCTTTGTCAATCTGCGTCTCGCGTAACCTCCAACGCATGCGTAGGTCCGTGAATTTATGGGGTGACAAAGAACAGATCATATGACACGTATCGTCCAGCTTTTGAACTGAATTTTCACCGCCATCGCAGTGCAATAACCATTGATATATTATGAGTCCTCAGGCAGACGTACAGCCTTGAACACCTAACCTTCACGATTTCAAGCAGCCTTCCTCAACTCTTTCTTCTACACCTCATCAGACACACTTCAGGCTGGTCTTCCCCCAGTTTTCTGACTTCACCATCATATCTACACATACACATACTTGCGCGATCTCGCATTAGCTGCAATAGAGAAGTCATCCTCTCGTGGCTCTAAGCCCATACATCCTGCAATGGCTCCCTATAGCGCTGTTAAGGATGAGAACGAACCGGGAACTTATTCCCCTACTGAGTCTGTTTTCTTAACCGTATCTGCTGATAGTAAAACGGCAATTTGAAATGTTAGAAAGAAATCCCTAGCCAAAGAAATTGAGGATATTATAGAGCGTGTATGGCCTTAACTATTATATTATTTACTTAAGCTAATTAGCTAACCTTAGAAAGCAGAATTAAAACTGCAATAAAGATGCATAAACAATCACCAAGGACTCCTCTGAATGTGCACTTCTTTCCTGGTTTCTTAGCCATTAAGTTAATGTCTTGCCCTCTGAAATTACTATAGCTAAGATCTTTAAGATAATAAATCGCATTTATAAGGAGTTACGCGAGCAGGATAAACCAGAGTAGCCAGAACTGACATTTGCTACCACTCTTATGCTCATAATGATTTGCTCCCTATTCATCCTTATTATTGCAGGTTATACTTAATGATTGCTTTCTCTAAAGCGCACATAAAGTGTCAGTAGCTCTCTTCAACTGCAACACTTTTTCACAACCAGTTTGCGTTGTCAAACATGGATCTTGAGAGGGATGCGTCTAACCACCATCATAGACATCGTCATTGGTCTCATGGACGGATTGACGGCATTGGCAGGAAGGGGCAAAGGAGGAGGTCTGGGATGACAACTTGAAACTATGATGAGAAACAAGCCGTGCTTGAGTTGTGACTGGGTGTCATTGACGATAGTGGAAGTGTTTGTCGACAGGTAGCCTGCTGAGCACAAGCTCAAGAGCTTGGAGGACCTGGGCAAGAGGAACATAAGAGCTGGAAGGTGTCTCTACTATGAATGATAAGTGATATCTTAGGCAATACTTTAATACTTCATAGGATCATATAATTACATCGTGCAGTTACTGTAGTAAAGACACTTACCTAGTATAATAGACAGTCTGGAATATATACATTTAGGTTAGCAATAGTATTTATCTAGAAGTGAAAGATACCTATTCCTTTATTAGAGAATACAGAATATCTTAGTAAAGTATATTACTTCTATAGTTCTAGTCTTTAGCAATATAGATAAACTAGCTAAGGAATAGCAGGTGCAGATACTGTTACTTAAGGTCTTAAGGTTACAGGATATTAACCTCACTGCTAACCAGAGTGACACTGGCAGATGTTTATCTACAAGTATTAGGAGGTAGGTTTAGAGCTATAAATAATAATATGCCCTTCCCTTTTCGCTGTGTATTAGTCTTCTGGACTATCTTAACAGCCTAAGAAGGGTTTATTATTGTGAAAAGGTCCCAAGTTCTGACTTTTTCTTGTATTCTGTGCAGGAGGTTCTGCCTTGGGGCGATATACAGTGAGAGGATTAGTATTAAGTGCATAGACACCCTGGATACGCTTCTGTAAATGGACTGTCCAAGGTCTTGATGTTGCCCTTCGCCGATTCGAAGCGACGAGCAAGGTCCAGGTTTTAACCGCGACGGCTGTATCAGCCACTGATTTTCCTTTGTCCAAGCTCCGTTACGTATCAGGACCAGACCTGTCTTAGTGGGTCTCAAGATTGAGCCAAAGTTATCTTTGATGTCCGACCATATCAACATGTGCGTTCTTGACGACATTGTGCTGCACCGAGTTGCATCCATCACCGAGAATTTTTCTAAGTGCACCAGGGTCGCTTTTGGTATTCTGGGAGACTGAATGGTGAGAATAAGAACATAACTCGATCACACCCACTTCAGTGAAGGTTCGGTGTTGCGCACCATCTACTTGATGTTTTCCGCATTATTATAAAGGATCATGGTCATGAAGGAATGTATAAGGTATAGGGACGCCCAGAGCAGCTTAACATTGAGCTGATCCGAGACCATCCAGGTGACCAGGATTCATGTCCCGACGTGCTGTTTCGTGCTCAAGGGTAAGCTCACCCAAACCCCAATTTATCGTGTCCCCGCTATGTGTCAGCAGCCAAGGGTTCAAACGTATGGCCAAAAATCAGCTCCGCAGAGGCAGGCATCAATCACACTACCAACCAATGTACAAGATGTAGTCTCGATAACTGAAGTAGTATGCCGGTCGAAAAAATTTGCACGTGGCGCATTCACTGATCTCGATGTCGGATATTGGTCTTTTCAATCCCAGATGCAATCAACACTTTGAGGTTTCTTGCTTTAGCCGGGACATACATCCTACCACAAACATGGAATAAGGTGATGGTATTCTCTCAGACTGTTGAATCTGACATCTTGATCCTAAAGATGATCCTGCGGTTGTGTCGCCACGTGCTCCGTAACCGCCGGGACTTATCGCTGGAGCTCAGAAAAACAGGTACCAACAAGACAGTGGAAATCGGAGTGTATGTTGGACAGTGAATCAAAGGCAACGCTTGCGATCAGGTCTCAGAAAGAAACCAACAGTCTTACAAATGAACCCTGATGCATTGACTCAGACCCCAGATGTACTTGATAGCATTGCTTCGATGATGGAGTGGGACACTTCCTTCAATGACATCACCAACTCGTCTTAAGATGGCACATCGTGATCTTAGTGTAGCTCGCTGTGGCTGACTGACTGTGGCAGCAATGTCTCTGATTACCCACATAATGATACAGCCTCAACCAACAATCATGAGCAATGCGTTACACAAGCTTGCGCTGTGCAACAATAACAATGAAGAGTTTTCTCTCCAGCCTCACCATTTCGTCTCTCTTCTCTTCTTCTCTCTTCTCTCATCACCTCAAATTCACTTCATCTATTTGCATCAGTCCTGCCTTCTACTTATCCTTGCGTTCACCAATGCCTGTTCTCGATGGCTGTTCTCCTTGGCGTTCCTGGCATTGATGTCAGGATTGTTGTCGATGGCCTGCCCACTGAGGAATGGTCTTTTGAAGAGAACATAAAGAGAGAAGTTGACGAGGAGGATGTCAAAACGAACGAGCACAAACTCGGTCACGTTGGATTGGAAGACCCTCAGATTCCTACCAGTAGGAATTACATCCAGTCAAAGTCAGGCTGCAAATTTTGGTTCCGAACGACTTTGAGCGATGATCTCGAAACCCGCAACCTCCCTTCTGGGGCTGACGCGATTGCTTTGTCCATCCGCATTGACGGTGCATATTTTGACGCCACTCTCATCCCTCTTGGAACTCGTTCAATCGAAAACTGGTATTATGCGATCATCAAGTCAGTTGATGGCACGATGAAGCGCAAATACCCAATGTTCGCCGACATTGTCTCAGGTTCGTACATAGACCTAATAGCTTTAAGTTGTATACTAACTTGCTCTCAGTGGAAGACTCCGACAATGACAAGATTGAGGCGGACATGGCTCGTGTGAAGAAAATGGGCAATGTTCATATTGAGGTTTTGGCTGTCAAGATGAACGAACCGGCCATTCTCAGAGCAACAACTCGTGACCGCCCCGACATGGAAATGTCTTACAAGGCCTCCATCTTGCACGGCGAGGGTCTAACTCATGGGACTAAGTATGTTACGACACAGTTTATAATATGCAAAGTCTAACGAGAGCAGGTACAAGGATGAGGATGTTGATGATTCGGTCTATCAGAAGTACAACACAGCATACTCACCCACTATCCTCGGCAAACTAGGCAAATTCATTTTTACATACAGTGCCAATCGTAAGTACAGGACCAGAATGAGTCAAAACAGGGTTACTCACACAACTTAGTCCCCGCGGGAGTAAAGAAGGGTGAACCGGAGTCATGTGTCCCGACAAAGAGGAAGTATGAGGAGGTGAAGATGCCAGATGGCAGATCTGTGCTTGATCTCACTGGCGACGATTATGAATGAGCCGCGCGTTGAAGAGGGATGATATCGCTCTGGATATGATCGATGTTTCGCAGAGGGGAAAAAAAAACAGAAAATGATCTTGGCGTTGAAGACTTTATGTCTTGGAAAAGCACTGTAGCAGAGCGAAATTGCTGGCTAGTACATAACTTTACTTTCTTACCACCTATTCAATAACAGTACTATTATTTGGCTATGAAATTCTTTGCAGAGCTGATGACATATGCAATCTGAGGCTGACATGCCGAAAGTAGAGTTTCTGCTTTTAGTGGATCAGGAACTTGTGATGTTGAATGTGATGGTCACATGGTGACGCTCCATCTTGACTGTGGGGAGCGACACGGTTGATACACTCCTCTTGTTAAGCCACAAATGGGTTGAATCTCTTGAATGGGTACAGGTGTTCCTCAACGGCCTTGACAACATCACTGAGATCGGCAATTAACATACTGACCGACCAAATAGGACGCGAGCCTTCCATACCTAGTTGCTGTCCACCTTAGACTTATTTCTTCAGTGCCGTTGAGGTAAAAAGCGATAAAAAAGATCACTAGATGGCTCATTACCTAGAGAGGGCTAAGGAGGGTGTACGCCGCTGCTGGTAAGAATACCACCAAGCTGTTTAAGAGAATGTGCGGGGGACAACAGCCACCTGTATCCCTCATGCCGGAACTCCACCATCTCTTGACTGAGAATACAGCCAACAGCGGGGTTCATCAGCAGCCACCTTGTCTTCTTGTTGTTGTTGTATCAGGCCAGCAATTCTTTTAAAAAGTTAGGTAGATTGGTTGCAGAGTGCAGACTCGTGGAGGGTGTTTACACCTGGTTGAAACATGTTCAAAATAAGACACGCTAGCTATTGGCTCAACCCCGTGCCATCTGCTGCGTTTGAAGTGCTGGTAGGCTCGCCTATTTCATTCGGCTCAACGCCTTCACCGCCCTCAGAATTCTCACCCTATGTGGACTTTCCAGCAACAATATAATTATGGATATGGTTTATGATGCAATGCAGACGATTGACTAGTCGTTCCCGAAAGTCAAAGGCAACAACAATGCACAGAGTTCATTATTCAGCCCCGGTAATAAATACCATTGTCTTGGGAAAAAGGAAAAAAGGAAGGTCGGTCAGGCAGCTCGACTAAATACACTTGAGAGCTGAACAAACCTTGCTTTGTCTCTGTAACTGACTCTTGTCGAGTTTGTTCACCCGGGGAATATGCGGTGACTTCTGGGCGTAGATTAATTCAGTGCAGGACGGACCAGGGCTTCTCTCGATGTATGTAGGATATACCAACTCTATGCGGTTTGCATTAATTTGCGTGTAGTTTATACTACTTCCATATAGTATAGACTACCTCTGTATAGTTTCAACTTATACGAACTGGTCTGTGCTGATTTGAGTGCTTAACAGTAAATCTCGGCTGCAATTACCACTGGTATATGTGGTTTACACTAACTTCATGTGGTCTATACTAAGCATATGTAGTTTAAACTAGCACACACAATCTTGACTACTTATTCATCATAGCAGATTGAACAACGCATGGGTGTGGGTCAATCGAGAAAGCTCACAGCAGGACAATAATATCCATTCATCCGACCACTATACCACTGACCTAGCATGGCATCCTGGCTGCATTGCGACAAACAACGGCAAGCAAGGTTATCACCACCAGTTTCCACGTCTTTCGGTTTCTGATCAACTGCTTGGTGGACAGCGTGTGGCACTTAAATTACGGGCCAGGTGGACTAGGGTAAGCGACATCATGGCAACAGAGGCTAGGCTATCAACAGGTTTTTTGCTCAATCAGGTGGAATTGCTATTGCACACTGCAGTTCTAAGTACTTCACTAGGCACGGGCCACAAAGAGAGTCAACTGTGCTTGTGGCCCGTGCAATGGTGAACGGAAATAGCTCCAGGAATCATATATAAACATAGCAGCTAATTCCATGGCTGGCTCAGCTCAATCTCATCACAGAGCGTGGCATCTTCGCAGTCAAAGACCTTGAAGTAGGGTCTGCTCGGGCCAATGAATGAAGTCAATAATCTTAACAAAGGCGTCCCTCTTCTTGCGCCGACTCCACTTTTGGTCTCTTTACCGCATGCCTACAGCCACGAAAGAGTCTGGACTACTGCATCTGTTGACAGGGGCTGATATATGTCCTTCATGATATCTTCAAAGAGGTAATCCACAACATTTCGGAAGCCTCTGGTTGCTGTATATCTGACCATCTCATACTTCAAGAGCTACCCTCACTGTTGTTTGCTTCATCAACAACGATCGCTTGCAACCTTGAACTGACAGCAATCAACTTTCAGGAGGGTGGGGAATTGTGTGTGACACTAGAGATACCTTTCAGTAGCGCGCTCCTGACCGGATCAGCTTAGACTTTACGCGGAGTGACGCAAACATTGTTACCCTGGTCATCTCTAGAGAATGACCTCATGACGTGGTTATGGTAACCTTTCCGGCTATGCTACCATCGTTTGAATGTCTCCACACCACCACCGAGATGATTCCTTCATGCTAAACAAAGATCGTGCTGCTGATAAGGAACATCTTAGCCAATCACATCATATTCCTGGAATAGGCCATCAGTATTATTCAATGGCTCTTAAAGACTGGTCCCCATTTGAGATCACAAGATACCCATCGTGAAGACAGTCTGTGCTGGCAGATCATCTCACCTTCTGGGGCTGGGTAATGCCTATCGTATTCGTACACGCGAAAGGCAACTGACGACGCCACTCAGTGATTTCTTGGTGGCAAACAACGGCTTTTCGCGTTGCGTGCAGCTTTTGGCGATATTACATCCCTAATCTGCAGGTTCCCGGCGCTACTGTTCCGTGAGAAGTTAAGAAGTTGGGCAATCACTCGAAGCGTCATGATATGCAGGCACAGTTATTAGCGGTGAATGCCTTGAATGTTATGCAAAATTGCCATATTTCAATTCATTTCTCTCATAACTCTATTTACTCTTCATTTTAAGGGCTTGCCTATACCTTCATAGAAACGGCCATTGAATGCAAAAATGTTTCAATGATGCTACAGCCTACAAGAGACTTTGCATGCACTTCTAATAATGCAAATACTAGCGTGTCTCTGCGATGTTATGCAACTTGCCAACATCCTGGCTGCGGAGTTGAAAGCAGCTGACAATAGTTGTGACCTGCCTTTTCACAAACATTTTTCAATAAAACTCTAAGACCAGAAATCATCATCGTGAAGAGACAAATGAGAATTATCAATACACTCTACTTCAATTTACTGCATTTTTCCTATTCCCTCACACGTTCTCTATTTGCTTCATCTTCTCTTTACGAGTGTCTCAATCACCACCAAGTCAGCCATTGCCAGACTAGCATCACATATTATCCTCATCTTATTTTCAGTTCAACGCTCAGCGCCATCATGGTACGTATATCCCGTCTACGCATGCAGCCTTACTAAGCTTATTCAATCTCAGCCCAGCCTACGTTCTAGCGCAGTCAAACAGGAGAACTGAGGGCAACCCTGGCGCAACCCCAACCAGACCAACAGGCAGAAAACGGTAGAGCAATAGCGATGCCACAGCGGCACCTTCAGCAAATTCTGCTCGCATGTTGGACTGCACGGCTGGTACTCTCGTGGAGCGGCTTGATAACAAAGAGTACATGGTGCAGCTATTGCAATCCCACAGAACTGTCCGCCAGAACCTTGAAGAGGCAGAAGAGAAACAACGCCAGGCCCAAGCGAAGAAGGAGGTCATGAAAAGCTTCAGTGACCCAGCACTCAAGGATTTACAGTAATACTCTCCCGGCAGAGTATACATGCTACAGACGCTTACAGACAACATCAACCAGGAAACCATGAATCACAACGCTATTCGAAGCTTTCTAGATAAGGAGCGTATCATGCAGGAGCTCTCTTCTGAGCTTACTGTTGGAAGAGACACTCTGGGCAAGGACTTGCAGCGCGCTTGCGATGCTGAGTTGGAGGAGGTTGACAACAAGGTGGAAAGGTTGAGGGAGGAGAACAGAGTTCTTACAAGCAGAGCACTAGAACAAGGAAATAGATACTTATCATTGTACTTTCGTTTATATACAAGTCTTTTGAAGGTTTGGAACAGCTTGAAAAGCTCATTGCAGTTGAGAAACTGGGGTCTCGGTCACCGGCTACCTATCAGCAAGAGAAGCCTGTCTCTATCGTATTCAGCTTCATATATATTCCAGACAACTATCGAACGATTTCTGCGACGGTCCCTCTCGCTTGTCAAGTACAGTCCGAAAATCCCCAGCCATCCATCCCATGGCTCTTATCCTATATGCTCTCTTGAAGAGATCGCAGCTTCACTCCATAAATCCAGAGGCATGATGTTTTCCTGGAGCGAATCCATGGCCCATTCGATGAGCGAGACTGATGATGTCAGTAGGCAGAGATGCGGTGCATTAAATACTATCTGGTCTTTCGCATGGCAGCTGGTATCACAAAGATGGTGTCTGCTTATGAGCCTTGTACGAATCAAGACGCCAAGAGACGATATTTCTACCGGCGTGCCCTCGCACATTCTCGAAGGCCGCAAGAGTGTTGATAAGACTTGGTCCAGCTGCCATGAGGGACGCAGTTGGCGATTTTCTGAAGTAGGGAATCACCGTGACGAAGCTGACATACGGCAAAGGGCGTTGCTCAGCATATCAAGTGTTCGGAAGGATAAAACAGACTCTGAGCTATCAGAAAGCGAAGGTTCGTAAGCTAAACTGTAATAACGATTTGCCACTGACGCTGGTATGCTTGAAAGGCTCGCTGTGGGTGATCAAAGTACAGTCTCGGTTTTGGCGGTCGTCACTTCGAGCTGTACCAGCACTCATACTTAGGATATGGTCTCTGCAAGGCCTTCCACAGCACTGCTATCAAGGACATTAGGTCCAAAGCCACTGACAAGGCACAGGCAAAGGAAAACGTTATCAGCCCCTGCATTTCCAACAGAACATTGGACAAGATGGTAATCTCAACTAAACCACCATCATGGTTCGAAAGGAATCATACCTCCCAGAGCAACCATACCAGGCGAGGGCCAGACTCGTAAGGGGCATCCTGAATAGCAGCCCAAAGAATAGGCATGAGAAGCAGGCATCATGACGATATAATGTATGAGCAATTCCATCTATTCTAAATCCACTCCAGCTAGACAATTCTGGTGTTTTCTAACCTATTGATACTGCGCTTGCCCCCTTGAGACATGATTCGAGATGATTCCTGGGCTATTAAATCCTATGAGGGGTTTGAGACCCTTGAGGGTGTGGCCTCTATTGCCTGTAGCTGTTATCAACTTGAGTGTAGTGGTGTCCTCAACCATAAGATTGGCAGCGTGCTTCACAAAGCACCAGTGAGTACAACACTGGGTATAAGATGCAGAGTGCCAAGATGGATTCTCCTTGCCGTCAAAGAGGAAGATGGGCAGCAGCTATCAAAGGGCTTGGTGCGAATCAAGATAAGAGTCTTGTTGCCTGATGGTGCGGGATGGTAGGGTAATAATAATCCGTCGTTGTGACGGCTGCATGGAAGTCTGATAATAACTAGACCGCGTTCAAGCGTGTTCCATCACGAGGAGACTCATGTGCGCCGACAGTATCAAGCACGCCACCCACTCCCTCCCATTATCATATCAGTACACACATCTCTCGTCGTCCTGATGTCACTTCCTTCCATAACGCTGATGTCATGACAAACGCAGAACCCACAACGACAGTTGCCTGTGATACTGGCTCGTGCATTTGCGACAGTCAGTCCCGATCTGCAACTAGTTACTTTATGTCAGGTGAATAGATGTGTGTCTTGTGAGTGCTGGGTTCGCACAGCGGTGTCAGGCCTTAGGGAAATCAGTTGGGCACTCAAGAATAATAGATGTAACCTGTAGATCACCCTCAAGGGTAAAGGCAGGATCCATTCGGTCCCTTGAGTAGGCCTGAATCGAGCGTCAGATAGTGTCACCGGCCCAGCGTATGAAACTGCCCTGACTGTAGAAGATCTTCAAATCATTGAGACGAGCCACGAGTGAATGTAATCAGGCAAAGGTAGGCTGTATAAACGTGATGCCGCGGCTGGAGAATAGCGAGGGCTTGGCCTGCATCTTGGTTCATGGGACACTTGTTGACGAATTCGGTGTTCACCAAGCATTGCTCTTCTTCCAGGGCAAGCTAGAGAAGGCACAAGTATATGTACCCGCCAGTGTTTGGTGATAGGGAGGTTATCATACCCTTCCTCATAATGAGAGTTCGAAGCGTAGGTATTCCCGTGGATTCAGGATTCCCGTCGTTACGATCCTTGCGGCGAGAGGGAGATATTCGAATGCGTCGTGGCGCCAAGTGAGAAAGGGGTGAAACGGTTGAAGGTTGTTCTACATATTGCGCCCGGGCGTTCACCGTTGAAAGGGACCCTCGTGTTATGTTGATAACACCAACTAGCACGAGTCAGTGAATGGGTACGGAGATGAACCTTGCAATGCAAAAAGCTGACCAGGGAAACGTATGGACGATAGACCTCGCCCTCGTCGGGGATGCTTGGGCGGTGCCACCGACCGATGGGAGTCTCTGGCGCATCAAGTTATTCGAGGGCTGAATGACGATGACGGTCATGAACAGACGGGAGAGGAAGAATCACACATGAGGAGCAATCAGGAAGGGAGGCTAAGGTATGAATCTATCAAGCACCAAGCAGACTGAACATATGAACTGGGCAGTCATTGGCAACGTTGTCTGTGGTGGTACTTATCAGTAAAGAAGGCTGTCATAAGACCTGCATTCTGCGATTATCATCCTCCAAGTGTCTATTGATTGCAATGCAGACACACTCGCTCATGCTTACGACCGAGAAAAGATGCTAATGGCAATGATCTAGGTGAAGCAAGGCGGTGAACGACTCGGCGACTTGGTCATTCAACTGCTGGTAAATCAGAGCTCCAAGTCTGGTGGATACGGCGCTGGTCAATGTCACCGACCAGTCAGTAGAAGCGCGATGCGTCAGAACAACATGAGCCTTCAACAGGCGAAATCTCGAAATCTCTCTGCTCCCTTTAGAGATAAGTTAGGCGATGACTTGCTAGCGGCGGGTGGAGGTTGCGCGGTATTGCCGTGGACTTGTACGATATAGGTTGACGCCTTGCGCTCATGTGCCATTCACGTTATTTTCTCGGTTATCCGTAGATTCGGTCGTCTTGATAGTTCTTCGTATGGTGTCGGTAGATCAAGATTCGCGATGGTGGCTGGTACAGATGTTGAGCAGGAAGCAGCGCGACTCTGTCGCATGTGTAAGAGACACATATTGAACATCCGACAAGCGATTGAATTCGACTCCTCTCTCGAATCGTGGGCCTTGATCAGCGCGACTTCGTTTCCAAGGCAGCTCATTGTCTCCCCAGCCCAATCGGGGTCATACCAGAGGCACCGAGATTGTAGGTCGTGAGCGCAGGTAAATCAGCCTGAATGGAGTATTGATTGGCAGGATATGGTGTCGCTTGTGGTGGTGAACTGTTTGTTCGTTGACGGATGGTGATTAAAGTCAGTCAGGGCTGATATGTCGTGAAGGACCGTGGAGAATTACGTATGACCTGGGGAAGGTGGGCGCTAAAGTTTAGCGGTAAGAAATAAGGTTAGTGGGTATGGACCATGTAACGCACTGTAGATCTAGGCGCATCTAACCAGAGTAGGAAAGGCTCGGTGTTGAAATCACAGCCAACCTTGACTTTTCTGTAACAAGGACAACAGCTTCAATGGACTAATGAGTAACATTGAAATCCTGTGCGGGCACCTCAACAATGAGATGGAGCAACCGGGAAGCATGGTTTAGATCTTTCATCAACTGGTAGATCATCTAAAGCTATTACTCGCAAAGACAACCCTGCTTGAGTCAAGGTCTCTGATCCTGCAGATGGTCCGGTCGTTGGGTTTTCCCCTGCCTTTCGCCCTCGACTACAGAACGTCAGGTTCGTGTATACGAAACGCGACAAATTCGCCCATGGTCACTTATCAGTATCACTGTTGTAGATGTTATCGCGATTGTTGGAGAATCAAATGATCCTTATACTTGATCACGATGTCTCACTTGGACTTGGCCTGAACCTTTTGGCTCAGCGGAGGCGTCCATCACTCTCATAGGAGCCAAATAGCCCGCAGATCTTGTGATAGGTGCTAAGGAGTATGAGAGCACAGCAAGCAGTCTGACTGCGCTTGGTCCTGGGGACCTATCGTCTGTAAAGGGTCGAGGAGAGCCGGTTGTTCCTCGCGTGGATACATCATCTTATTGTCAATATCGATTGGACCGTTGTGACGCGCCTGGATCAAACTGGAAATTATTGAGTTTCTTTCCCATGACAGAGTTACCACGGACTAAAACTGATCCCGTATTTCACTAGATCTTTTCTATGTGTTCTCATGTGGTATCGAGGGTGACTGGTAAAGTTGGCTCGCGCCAAAGTTAACATTAGACTTGCTTGTATTAGAAGATACTATGCCAATGGCTGGGAACAAGAGTCTTGATGACGGCCTCGGGGTTTAACCTGATTATCCTTGTGGGAGGTCTCATACGCGGCAAGGTTTGCGTTCTGGGGCGATCAGTCCAGAACACCGTGCAACATATCGTCAACTATGATCCAACCTTTCGCTCTTTCACGCGCAAACATGCAATGTCTCTACAGACCACGATGACTTGAAAGACATCGAAACCGCGTTGGACCGGCTTTTCGAGCAATGTTTCAACTCTGATACAGAAAGACAAGGCAGCGCGTAAAGAAAGGCAGCCAAAGGACTGTGGGGAATACGAGGACCCAACGTCAACGACAAGAGAGCTACTATGAAACAGTCGTCGGATACGAAGACCTCCCAACCAAGCTCGCGGAGGCCAAGTTTGCTCATATTCGACAGACAAGGTCAAGACTCTCGAAACAAGATGCTCAGGAGTACAAATTCAGCGGCAAAAGGAGTCTGAGATGTATATCTTGTTGCTTTTTATACAATTGGCCATGTTATCGAGGTGTTGGCGTGCCCGTGGTACTGTGGCGATTTAAGACCAGCGATAAATGAAAAGTATCTCGGATATGAGATGGCAGCTGTAGATGCTACGACAGAGAAGTGTGAAAGGACTGAACGAGAGAAAATAAAATAGGTATTACCAGGAACACATAGGACTGCAGGTAGGACACTGGTTTCTCAGGAATCTATGCTTTATAGTCAGTCTTGTTCCCAACAGTTCTAGCCAACCCACCCATCTACGGGATTGAGGTCCCGGTCTAGCGTCGACCAGTTTCTCAGAGGAGTCTGCCTGCCTTTGCCGCTACCATGAGCATTGCTTGCCATCCGTTCGTCAAATCCCCACCCTACTCCTTGTCATCCTCATCGTCACTATCCTCAACTCCCCACGCCTTCTTGTAAAGCAACAGGACCTCTGCTGACAAAGGGGCTTCAACACCCCAGTCCATCTCTGTGGCTTTCCCCCCAGTAATAATCTTCTGTCGAGCTTCACGCAAATCGATGAATAAGCAGGTGATATGATCGCCGTCGCTCTGAATCTTGAAACCGATGTGATAGGTTTCTTTCGATGTGCTGCGACCCTCTCCATGGCCACCTCACCATTCATTGCCGCGGGCCCATGCTGCAGGTGCGAAGTCTTAGGTTTTTGCGTTTTTAAGGTACGTCTCTACATCCCGGATGTGCTTTTTCTTTATGATATGGTGTACGTTATCGGGCATCACGTTAGGATGTTATGGTTAGCCACGAGTTCTTGTGAAGAAGAGATTCTTAATTAGATGAGATAGTATCCGGGTGAATGAACTTTGTATCAATCTTGAGGTCTTGGTACAGTCTAAAGTCATGGTTATATAGACCTGGAGATAATAGCTTCTAGTGATGGAAACAGGTCACAATCAATACAGGAGTCATTCAAGCAAACCCAACAATAGCATGTTAAGAAACTTCACTGAATTGGACTAGAAGAGACGAAGTACAACATAGTTGAGGCTAGAAGCTCGCTGTTTGAACAACCATCTTAGCCTGCATCTAGATCACGGGTCCTGCCTCTGGTAAATCTATCGGGACAAACTTGTAGTTGGGGAAACCAAGGCTTCTGTCTGGTTTGCTATCCTGACCAGGACGGCTAAGTTATTTGTTTTGTGATAAAACCGCACTAGAGAGTTGCTTGACGGTGGAGTCTCCTTGGGCAAGTGCTTAGATGGGTGGGGTTGCATGGGACGGAGGATGCAATCAGATTGGGAAGAATTGAGTTTGCTTTGCCTGAGTACCAGTATCTCTCGATTCTGTACACTTACGTAGTTTGGAACCGATTGCCTTCTCTTGTTCGTTGCAAGTGCGTGGCCAGAAACGGGGTCATCATGGGAAAGACATGGTTTTGGGAATCCTGTTGAGCATGTAACACAAGAAATGCATAGGTCCAATCAGCGATGTTGCAATTTTCTCCAGGACTTGACGGTCATTTTCGCGAGGACACGTGATGGCGTGGTTGCACATTCGCTAGTGAACTCCCGTTCGAGCTGTTCACTGTTCATTTTAGGGTGTGCGCCCCGAACTGTTGACACTAACGTGCACACAGACAGCTAGATGAGTTCAGTGCAGCCTGTCAAAAGAATCCTTTAGGGCTGCACTGCACTACAGCGTCCCTTTTCCACCATAAGCCAAGCTTCCTTCACCCATATTCCAAACACTCACTCAACAACAACACAACACAACACAACACAACACAACACAACACAACACAACACAGGTATCAACGAACCTTTTGCTTCCACTGATACCCACACTCATCATCGCCATCAAGCTGAAAAGCTCATTTCTTTCATTTCTACCATTCCTTTTGAAGACTCACTCCCCGACTAGCATAGCCAAAGAACGCCGCGATGGAGCCAACAGATCTCGTTCCTGAATACCAGAAGGACGATACCCTGATTTAGACATAACGGGATGCCATCATGCTGCTCTCTCGCCTACCGAAACTATCGACGCCCAAGTCGCACGAGTCATAACCGTCACCATGTCCCTCGTCATGCTCGTCAAGCTCAAAACACCCGCGCCAAACAGGTCAATCCTCAAGCTCTACGACCGACGATTTGGTTCATCCGTTCGCAGGAGCAAGCAAGGCAAACATCTTCCCTGTCATGCTCAGGACTAGGTCGCTCTTCGCTCCTTCGTCGATCGTGGCGATCTGGGTCCTTTCATCGATGAGATTGAAGAGGATCGCCGCACGGAGCTGCTCCCTAAGTTGTCAGCGGATTGGAGGCAGGAGCGTAGTGGATAGGCTAAATTTGAAGTGGCATTGTGGTGGGAGGCTTAGTTGTACTTTGAGACTGAGGTTGAGGCCTATAAGTGTCTTGAGGATCTCTAGGTTGTTTTCATTCCCCATATATATACCTCTGTTCAACTCTCATCCACCAGCATCAGCAGTAACATCAGCAATTACTACAGTGTCAACAGTATTCTTATCCAGTTCATCCCCGGGTGCAGTCTCTACGATCTACCTGAATGACCCTCCTCACCCACCTACTAGCAAGTATGGACCTCAACTATCTAGCGTGCTGTTCAAGGTGCCTCCAAGATCAACCAGCGCGACATTCTCCTCAACGACAGCTGCCCACATAACATTGTAGCCGACTCATACTCTCATCAGCCCTTCATCATTAACCTTACGCAGTGTTGCTTCAAGGATCAGCTCTGCAAGTAGTAAGAACATTTCAGCTTTAGTGACAAGCAAGAGGACTGGACTCCTAAGGCGGAATGGTGCGAGAGCGTAAGATGCCATGATAACCCTGGCTCAATTGGTTTGCCAATGCAGAACAAGCTGCAGAGGGTCAAGGGGTTCTTGATCGACGTCAAGTATCCGGAATGAACAAGGGTTTTCAGCGGTCGCGAAGCCAAGGCTCTGAAAGAAAAGTGCAAGTGCGCAAGACTTGAGGTTGAGGGTGGAACTGAAGATAGAGAATGCGTCGAGGGTACGAATCACTCAATGGTTCAGCAGACCTCATACGAGGATGTTGAGCCTGCTGGCCAATGTTTGTAGCATAGCTGGGTTCCATCAGAACGCAAAAGCGCGATGTTGCATTTGAGAAGATATTCATAAGGGTATTCTTAGGTACATCAAGCTTCCACTGCTACTCGCATCTAATGAACTCCTGTACTATCTCTACTGCCTATGTTCTAGAAATGAACACCGGTGATGGGTCTTTTCATCCGCTCAAATGGGAACCCAAGCATTGCATTATCCATATCGACAGAAGTCGACTGTCTTGTATGCATTGAATTTGTGTTCTAATCCTTAAAGACCTGGATGGGTCTCGGAGCTTTGTGATAATGCCCGAGGTGAGCTCCGTGGTGCTGTATATCATTGAGCTGATTCCCATTGCAGTGGAGAGCTGATTTCATGGCCAATTGCAACCGCATCACCAGGAAGGATCCACGATATGCGATCGCTCGTTTCAGCGGTGCGCCAACATCTCGGCACTATTTCCCTTGAAACTCTCAAGCCACGTCTGCCAAGTCAAAGTGGGTCGGTGTCCCGGGTGTCGGATGTCAACCGATCGGGGCGTCCGCTCATAGAAGAATGGGGCCTTGAATTGATCTAAGCGTTCGAGGTTCTGCGTGGGGTTTAATTCTTTTTACAAAACTTGATATGTTTACTCAACTTAAACGTGGCTACTATTTCTTATAGCTTAGCTTTTTCCTATTTCTATATATAGTTTTTTAACCATAAGGCTCCTAGCTCAATATCCTGTTAAGGGCCAGTATAAGATCTTTTCTTTCTAATACACTTAGGCGCCCTTCAGCTTTATCTTTCTGAGGTTGTTGGGCATGATCGCATAGTGGCCGAATTAGACCTTGGAATTTCCTGCCGCTTGCTGAGGCATCTGAGTTGACCCACGTGAGTGATTCGTCACTGGCTACGTTTCCTCGGGTCGCGGCCAAGTGTTGCGATGTTAACGACGAACCCATCCTTGAATCGAGACCTTCGACCTGGAGGCCCGAGACTTTTAGGTTGCGAGGCTTGAGCAATATTGTATTCTCGCGATCTTGCATTTCGCCTTCTATTCCACGTTTTGCCTTTCTCGAGTTTGCCAGAGTTGGCTCTGATGCAGTCACTCTGTTAAATGAAAGCATTCCAGTCTGTGATGCAGATCTCGAAAACGACAACCTCTCGCGGCCCTCGAAATCTGATCGGCTCATAGGCAATCTAGGTGCAGTCTGGCTTGCTTCCATAAGCGCTACTTTTGAGCTTTCTGCATTACTAGTTTGTATTGGCTCTGGGCTTGTGAGTGGTCCCGGAATAATCCAATCCTCTTGCTGAAGTTGAGTGAAGGTAGAAGGGTGCTCATTATACATGTAGAGTGGAATCGGACTCTTCTGAGGGTTTTCCTTCAACATTCTAGCAACTGAAATCGCGACTCTGTCAACAAACTCTTGAGGAACATCAGCGTGACTTGATCCATCAGATTTTGGGCTGCGTTGCCAAATGTTGCCGAAGCTAGTATCACTTTGAGCTTGAGGCCGGCCTCGTGATTGAGCTCGGAAGTCTCCGTAGAAGCGTGACTCAAATTTCCTGGTGGATTGACCGCCTTTAATATCATACTGAGCCTCAACATCCGGGATAACACTTGGAGGCTCGGGCACGGGTATAGGATCTTCATCCCATTCCATGTCACCTGGTGGTGCTGCATCTCTTGCCGTGAAAGGTCGACGTGATGAGAAGTTGGCAATGTTGGCATGATATGAAGATGCGTGGGCCCTAGATACCCTTTGTCGCTGCCGTACTCTGTCTTTTGGCGATTGATCGCCAGATGTTCCCTCTTGGTTAATTTGCGACCCACGTCCCACTCCCAGTACTGACTCTTCCAGAGTTCCAAGTCGCTGCTTGGCGATTTCGATGAAATCATCGAGTTTCTCCGTCATCTTTATGTGGATGAGTGTCTCAATGTCATCCTCTCGCTTTTGCTTGGCAAGCTTCTCTGCTTCTTCTGCCTCGCGCTCAGCTTCCAACTTGATTCGGATCTCTCTTTCCATACGACCTGCCTGCTCCTCTTCCCGTTGTCTAATCATGGCCTCGATCTTTCGCTCATTTTCAATTTTCTCTCGGGCGGTCTGTTCCGCGGTCAGTCGTGCGAGTTCGAATTCTTTCTTTACATCCTCTCGAGCTCTCTTCATATCTTCTATCCGGCGGTTTTGAACCTGGTAAGCTTCTTTTCGAATTTCATTTTCTCTCTTTTCCTGGTCTTCGGCTTCTTTCACCTTTGACTCCAAATTCTTATAGACAGCGAGTTCGGCCTCGAGTCGCAACCTGCTGCCGTCTGGTCCATTTGAAGACTGTGACTCTCGAAAAGGTGTAGGGGACGGGGTACGACTACGGTATCTGTAGGGTACATAGCGGACATGGCTATACTGTTGGAAGTCCTGGTGGTGTCTGGATCCACGATAATGAGGAGAAGCTGGCTCCATGGGCTCACTGAATCTGGGTTTGCTCATATCCGGGACGTTTGGATACCGAATAGTGAATACGTTGAGTCTGTTAGGCGAACAATTAGGATCGATTGAAGCAAAGTCTTCAGGTGGCCTTTCAGACGAAGTTCGATTGGTATTTGGATTGGGCTTTAATCGCACTAATGCCTGGTCAAAAAACGTGTTTGACCTTGAAAGATTGGCGGGGGGCGAAAACGACCCGCTTCCCTGGGGCAGGCTGCCAGGTTGTTGACTATATGGCTGATGATGGATGCTGAGAGCTGGTGGTGGTCGACTTGTGCTTTCAGTATTATCTTCTTCTGACAGAGCATGCGACCTCCTTGTTCGAAGCCTGTCCTTGGAAATAGCTCTTTTGGCGGAGCTGTTTGATTTCTGATAGCCGGGGGATTGGATACGAGAGTTGGGCTCGTTAGGCTCAGGAATGTCTTAAGACATTATTAAGCAGGATACTCGAACATCAGCATGCAAGAGTACCACAAGAGTTGATATACCTTTAATTCACCACGCCAGATAAACAAGGCTCAGCAAAGCCGAGACCAGCTAATTTTAGGCCATAACGATCGGTGATCAAGGAATACTCGACAGGGGCATTGAAAACGAATACGTTACGCCACCGGTTCAGTGTGCAGTTGGCTGGCTGCAAGATACACAGAAAAAGCGGGAACACGGTAAAATAGCCCAGAACACAGCCCCCAATTTTTTGTCTGACCGGTCGCACCTCACATAAGCATAAAGTGCGTAAGCTCGGAGATTGGCACCAGCTGATAACAATTTGCTTTTTCATGGCTGAACAGGGGGTACCACCTGATGGTGTGGCCCTCAGCCTGATTTCCACAAACCGTGACGGGGCAAAGACTTCAAATTCAGTCAAAGGCAACTCTGTATCTGAATGCAGAGTCAAACGGCTAGCCCAGTCAATTATCGTTGTAAGACTGCTTTTGATCACTTCAGTCCCAACATGGATCGACCAGTCTCCGGTCGCGATGCACCGCATATAGTAGCTGAAAACAAAGCTTCAGGCGGTCAATTCTTTACAGACGGACAAGGAGACCAATATGCCGCTAGTGGTGAGGGTACTATGTACAACCATAGAGGTGATAATCGCCAGTTCTTCTGTGGGTCAACCGACATAGTATCTTGATCAAATAACGAGCCCGTTCTACAGTCAATTTTCCGCGAGGGATGCCTTCGTTGCGCGAGGCCTTGGAAGCTGTCGGAGAGAAACTGGACACCACGAGAGGTGCAGACTTTCACTTATTGAAGAAACAAGTCACCTCTGCTAACTTCCTCGAAGAACATATCCTGAACTGGTTGAAGCGCCAGCCAGCCCGTAACCAAGTTGAATCTCAGAACACATTCATTGAGTTGCGAGATCAAGTCACCCCGGGTACTGGTGAGTGGATCCTAGCTACAGACGAATATGTGGCCTGGCAGAAGGAGGAAACAAACTTCAATCATCTAGCTATACAAGGCCATTGTGAGTTTCTTGAATGCCAATTTCACTTATCGCTTTAACCATGCGCAACACCCACAGTGGGATCGGGTAAATCAATACTCTTGTACGTCGCTTTCTTCAATCCGTGCATTTTATACTTACTCGGGCAGGACCGTCATCATCAGGTCAATTCAGAACAAGGTGGGAATACGAGATGATATGGCATGTGTTTATTTCTATTTTCAGGAAAGTGCGCATGAGCAGACGTCTATCTGCGGACTTTGGGCCTCATTGTTGCAGCAGCTCTTACATCAGACACCGCCGTCGACAGTCACAAAGGAGCTGCAAACAATCTTCGACAGCTCCCTTCATGGGGCTGGAACCATTCATGATCTCACATACTTTGATCTCTTCAAAGCGCAAGTATCGGCTTTCAAAAGGGTTTACGTCATTATCGATTCTTTGGACTACTGTACCCACTACGACAATGAGGGAACGCGACAAACTCTTTCCGAGACTTTCCAGAAATTACCGCAGACTGTCAGGGTACTCTTCAGCTCAAGGCAGCCATATTTAGCCCATGACCTTGGCGTCGAGCATCAAATCCAGGTCATACCAAAAGCGTCTGACGTCAAGACGTATGTTACGGCCCGTATCAAGCATGATGGGAACTTGCGTCAGACACTCGCGAAGCCAGAGGATGAGAGACTTGTTATCTTTAAAATTACGCATCAGGTTATGTCAAGCCAAATGTGCGTATCGATGGCCACTACATGCACTTAGTCAACTGACAGTTTCTAGGTTCCTTCTGGCTCGATTGCACCTCGATAGACTGAGCACTTATCTTCTGTTGCCTCATCTGAAGAAGGCTCTGGATGAGCTACCCGAAAGCCTGCCCCATATCTTTGAAGTCGCAATACAGAAGATTTCAAAAGGCCAGAACTCTCCTAGTCATGACTTGGCAAAGCATGTTTTCACAATGGTGATATCCGGGAAGCAGGACTTGTCTGTCGATGAAGTAAGCGAAGGCTTTGCTTTATCCAAGGACCAAAGTCAGGATTACAAAGAATGGCGTCCAACTCAATACCCACTGCTGTCAGCTTGTGCCGGCTTGATCGTTCTTGACTCCAACGGTAGAACATTGCGTCTCGTGCACCAATCAGTTCGAGAGTCCATCGAACGTAATGGGCTAGTTCTTCGGCATCCTGAGTTGGATATTGCGAGAATGTGTCTTGCATGCCTCGTGATGGACAGTTCAGCTGCTGACAGTAACCCTTTACTGTCATATGCGGCAAATCACTGGTTCATACACCTCAAAGACACTAAATTGGCAGCGCATCATCGTCTGGAGTCCATGGTTAGAGGGTTTCTCTGCAGCAGTGCCAAATTATCACGAGCTTTTAACAAGTTAGACCCCTCGCACCACAGTCCGAAACAAAGCTTTGAGAAGATGACCGGCTTGCATGCTGTCGCGTATCTTGACTTCCCTGACTGGATCAAACCCCTTATTGCAATCGGTATTGATGTCAATGCCCAGTCAGCAGATCTTCAAACTCCTCTTCATTGGGCCGTATCCAGGGGTAATCGACGTGTCGTCAAAGTTCTTCTCGATGCAGGAGCAAACCCAAACATCCAAGATTCTCTCAAAGACACAGCTCTGCACAAGTTTCTTACAAGTCGACGAGCTGATGGCGTGGACATTGCTAATGACCTCATCAACGGCAAGGCGGATCTGTGCATCCGTAGTTCAAAAGGTCTATCTCCACTATCTTCGGCAATACGCTATGGCCCTACGTGCGTTGCTAGTCTGTTTATTATCAGGCAAAAGGATATCAACGCCGAAACTGAAGAGGGTTGGACATCTCTAAAGGAAGTTTTCTACCATGGCCACGGAGTGATAGAAAAGTTGAAGAATTCCCAGCATCGGCAAGGGTCGTTGGGGCCACTGAAGCGTGCTGTAAAAGACCACCTACACCGCCTGGTAGATCTGCATTTACAAAATGGTGTTCGTTTGAACCAGCATACAACCACTGGATGGCTGGCCCTAACGCATGCTGCGAAGCATGGGAGCGTTACGATGCTCCAGAAGCTATTAGACAACAGTGCGAATCCTGCCGACTGTAACCTCAGAGACCAAGAAGAGAACAAGTCTCCACTCCGCTGGGCACTTCAATACCGCCATCTCAGGGCAGCCAGCCTCCTCATCAGATATGGGGCAGTTATCAACGAACATAATGACGATGGATGGACACCTGTGATAGAGGCCACCAAGACGAAGAACTACGATATGGTTCGATTTTTGATCAATGAGGGTGCCCGCTTGGACGATGCGGATACCGATGGCTTCACAGCTCTGATGCATTCAGTCAAAGCTGGTTTCAAGGACATTACTTGGTTACTCGCTGTTAATAAAGCTGATGTCAACCATCGAGATAGATTGCAAAGAAGCGCCCTTGATATCGCCATCTCAAATCAACAGTCCTCTGTTGCCTGGCTTCTATGTGAGCATGGGGCCGACATAGGGGCACTCGACGAAAACCGAATGTCGTTGCTTCATATCACCGCTCGAGATGATGACAGAAGATCTGCCTCATTATTGATTGATAGAGGCCTTACGGTTAATCAAAGCGACGCATACGGCAATACCCCTTTGCATTATGCAGTTCGCAATAACTCTGCTGATCTTGTTCAGCTCATTCTATCTTGTAAGCAACATCATCAACAACTGGAAATTCGAGATAGTGCAGGTATAACTCCTCTTGTTAACGCCGTGCTGGATTCCAACCTGTCTATTGTACAGACTCTACTCAATCATGGGAGCAATTGTGATTCTCAAGATCAAGATGGACTCACCCCGCTTCACTACGCTGCAGCTCAAGGCTGCTCGTTGGTGCTAGCACGTCTGATTCAGAAGACTCAGAATATCGACCTGGCAGACAATATGGGCTTCACTGCTGTTCATCACGCGGTGAACAGTAACCAGGCTGATGCCCTTCAGGTTCTTGGGCAAGGTGGGGCAGACTTAGATATCGTGGATCGCCGTGGATGTACTCCATTGATGTTGGCTGCGCACTTAGACAATCCCAATCTCGTAAGGTTGCTTCTACTATCAGGAGCAAATCTGAACAAGAGAAATGATCAGGAGTGGTCTGTGACTGATTTGGAAAAGAGCAGGCAGAACCCACAGACTAAAAAGATCATCTCCATGGCACTACGGGGAGAGCTCAAATAAAAGGGTTGCAGTGATAAGAAGTCCATCTAAAATGAAAATTGATCTAAACAAGAGTAGTATAGGAAGTTATTAAGTTTCAGAGGCACCACTTAACCCAGTGAGATGTTGAATGTGCTTCCATGGGACGGCCCATTGATTTGCATACCAGTACTGGTCATTATGTTCTGGTCGCCCACGCCGCCTTTGACGTACTGCCCCCCACACCCAGTATTATGCAGTATTACGCATACATCTTTGTGCATATCGGGAGCGTCCTTGACTTCGCGCATCAGGTCGTCAATTTGCTCTTTCGTGGCTGCTTTGACGACATGGTTCAGCGTGAGAACGCTGATATCTGACGCGATCTCATCTAGCAGCAGTTTGACTGCGTTTGCATTGGCTATGGTTCTAATAGCCTTGAAGTATCTCGGTACTCTTCAAGAGCCAGGTAAGGGTATCATTGTCTCGAAGAGTTTGTGTAGTCTTATGGCCCTGCCGCTGCAGGCGTCTAATGTTGAATATAAAGCTGAGCCTGACTGCTTCGGCCCACTGTGAGTCTGAAGCCCAGCTCTCGCCAGTACCAGGCTTTCCTGCACGAGAGGAAGACGTGATGCGGCATCTCGAAGGGCTAAAGGCAAGCCAGATGCGTGTTCGGCGGCTTCAAAAAGCTGGATAGAGGCTTCGATGACTGTGATGATGCTTGACACCAGGCTGAATACTTCCGCTCCTGACATCCTTGCTAGTATTGTCTTTGATAAGATGGCTCCAAGAACATTAGGCCTTTGGGAGGGAACACAACGCGCGTGAGGGGGGGAGGCTCAAGTGATTGCAGAGGAATAAAGAGAGTAAAGATTAGCAGGACTTTTCCAATGACGGAAATTCCAAATGCAGAAATTTCTGACTGCATCAGCTGCGCCGCTGTGGCTATGGCGGCCTACCCGCCCGGTCCAACCGGTGTGATGCGTTGGGGCAAGCCCTTGTGAAATCACAAAGACCAGCCAATGGAAGAGCTCCGACGTCTCATCTGACCTCTGTGTGGTATGGTTCCTTAGCTTGGCATTTATGCAGGGTGGTCACTTGCGCTATCCTTCTTGGTCCCTTTGATGTTCAGCTGCAGCCTGATTCTTCAAACCTTGGTACCGACGTACTCTCTACATATCTACTAAAGCCTACGCCCTGCTTCTGATTTGAATATCAATCCAATTTCCTCTCGGATCAACAGAAATTCTTTCCTCACTATGGCTAACGCGGCGGTACTCAAATCTCAAGCCCAGAAGTGTCTTACCAACACCGTCGACACTTTGCAACAACAGATTAACAGCCCCACTATGCAGGATCTGTCTGTCCTCCCTCCTGCTTTTACTGGAGCGGCAAAATCCCTGTCACGTTTCTCAAGAGTGCTGGACTCTCTGAAAAGAAGTCTTGAAATGGCCTCCTCAGACACTCAGTCTGTTGAAAAATACATAACCATCAGAAACTTCTCACAGGGCTGCGCTAGTAAGGTCCAGGCAATTCTCAACCTGTTTGACGTTATTATTCTCAGTCCAGATTGGGAAAAGGCATATCTCGAGGAGGTGAACCATGGAGATGGAAAATTGGTGGAAGAGGCTCTAGTTGATTTACTGGAGAGCGCCAACTGCATGGCGAATCTGTCTTACTTAGGAGACAAGGAGGCAGACACACTAAAGTCATTACTGAAGGACGCTGAAGCGCTTCCAACGTCCCTAAGAGAGAAGCAAAAGAGTCCAATAACGCTAGCCAACCATGGGTCAGGAAGCATGTTCTATCACGGGGGAAGGGGGCACCAGAATCAGTACAATGCAAGGTTTCAAAACAATGGACCTAGTACAAATGCTCGATTTAATTATCAGCAAGATCCTGAGGATTTAAAGGAATAAAAAGAGTAATAGCCTTTTTACATTATAATATAAAACATTTAATAAAACTATAAATAATAATTTTATATTTCTTTAATTTTACTAATATATTATTTAAAGAAATTATTTATTTATTTATTTTTAAATAAATTAATTTAATAAAATAAAATAAAAAACTATAATAT
>JAAQPG010000841.1:0-15047 GCA_013186905.1 Fusarium udum | reverse complement strand
AAGGTTATATCCCTTTTTATACTCTTTTAATCTCTTCCCTTTATAATACCTTAAGGCTTATAATAAGATTTATTAGTTATTATAAAAGCTTCTAGGTAAAAGCTTATATTAGGGAAAAAAAAAAAAAATATCATGTTATCATTTATCATCTGTGTTCACAGCCTAAAGCTTAACCTTATAGGCCGCCATTATCCATAGTTACAGCACAACAGTCAAGAGCAGCACTATCTGCGAAACAACAGGATTCACCACATTGACGTGTTATGCTGCGAATATCACCTCAAGCACATGTTCTCCAGGTCTTTTATGTACGACCCAGTCTAGTAACGGAGTTACGATCTGCATGGAACTCCAGAATGAAGTTGGTACGGCTGGTATTATTATAGCTTCTGTTTTCTCGGCACTTATACTCATCTGTGCTTGTACCCTCATCACTATGTGTTATAGGGACAAGAGCAAGCAGAGGAGACAGGAGGAGTTGAAACGGGTGAGATCGGTGAAGATTGCTGAGAGGGCTACTTTGTTACAGCATGCGCAGTAGGGCTAGAGGTTGAAGGACTTGGTGTTGATGTAGAAACAGACAGGTGTGACATCCAGTAAGGGAACTGATGCTATTCATTTTATAGACCAATGCAATGGTATGGGGATAAGATACGGCTTTTGAATAAAAATCATGGTGTTATGAAATTATTAGCTTCTGATGTGCTGATGACAAAGCGCATTTGATCAACAAGATGGTCGGGTTTCTTACCGCGGTTCCCCTCAAAAGGCGGGGTCTTGATATGAATCGACACCAACACGAACACCAGCATCTACATCAACAAAATCAACAACAGAAACTCCCAATGACATCCAAGCCATCGTTCGACGCCCTTCCCCTCCGCAAAGATGGTCCTCCTGGAAACGCCTGGGGTCTTTTTGGCGATAATGACGAATGCGGGATGCTAAACCTCTTGACCCCGGAGACTGTAGCAAAAGCAGCATCAGAGATACGAGATGGCGTTCGAGTTTCTACTGATTGGCCCCTCAATCGAATGTCCCGACCTTGCTTCGGCCGTGCGCCTTTCAAGCATCAGATTACTACTAAAGCACCTCGTGCTGTGAATGATGATACTCTGACATTCAATACACAGAGTAGTTCGCAGTGGGATGGGTTTAGGCATTATGCTTATCAAAAGGAGAAGCTTTGGTTCAATGGGAAGAGCCTTGATGATCTGTTATCTTCAGATGTCAACGGCATTCATGGTGAGTTATACTCGCCCCAAGTGAAACATCACTGACGTGTGTAGCTTGGGTTGAGCGAGGTGGTATCGTTGGACGTGGAGTACTACTCGACTATGCATCTTGGGCAGATAAGAACAACATCACCCTGACCCCCTTCGAAACCAAGTCAATTACTGTATCAACACTGAAAGAAGTTGCGAAAAGTCAAGGAACAACCTTCCAAAAAGGCGATATTCTATTCATCCGCACAGGATGGGTTCGAGCCTACGACAAGCTCTCCGATGATGAGTGCAAGACATTAGCAGATTACAAAGTCCCGCCAGCTCACGGGGTGGAATCTTCGGAAGATACACTACGGTGGCTTTGGGAGCAAGACTTTGCTGCAGTTGCTGGTGATCAACCAAGCATGGAGGCATGGCCTTGTCAGAACACGGGTTTCTTTCTGCATGAGTGGCTTTTGGCGGGTTGGGGAATGCCGATTGGAGAGTTGTTTGACCTAGAAGCTTTGAGCAAAGAGTGTGAGAAGCGAGGGCGATGGTCGTTCTTCTTTTCGAGTATGCCGCTCAAGGTAAGTTTCTTTCCCTTCCACCTCTTTTTAAGACGACGGTCTGATGCGTGTTAGGTTCCTGGAGGCGTGGCTAGTCCGCCAAATGGCGTAGCCATCTTTTGAGTCACTGGAATATGTCAATCGAGATGATCTAGGTAGGAATGAGCCACTAATTAAATTGTTTTATGGTTAATTATGTGTTGTGCTGGAGCCTATAACAACTCCGTCCAGCTATTAATATTCATCCAATCCTGGTCCGACGTGAAATTGCTAAACTGATGCAAACCCTCTCCTCCGAGCAACCTATTCCAGTCAGGCGGGCTCTCCGGCACCATAACTTGTTCGCCCTGCAATCTTTGCGTAACAAGCGTCTCATACTCACGATGCAGCTCCTCAAAAACACTATGAACAGCCTCAGCATTCGGCCAATGCCTGGCAAGTAATATCGTCGACCTCAACAGTCTCGATAATCTCTCGAGTGCATTAATAGCCACTAAAAAGGTCTGAGAGGCTACAGCTGCACGAATCTCACCAGCAAACTGGATACCAGCCGCTGTCACCGCGCTGACGGAGGTAAAGTGGCATTGGCGTAATTCATCGCGTGCTGTAAGCTTTTCGAGCGATGTAACAATTGCTTGAGCTGCTGCTGAGCAGATCGACTGGCTGCTTTGTTCATGGAGATTGCGGTGGAGGTGGAGAAGAAGGAGATTGTAGTGCATTCTGAGATGGCATGTCCATGAATCGTCGTCTTCTGCAACGGTAGATATACCTGAGCGGAGGGACCATAGACCTAGACGGGCGTCGATTGATGCTACGTCTATGAGACGATCTTGCGCAGGTGCGTTGAGTGCAATGACGTCGAGGCCAATGTAAGCCAAATCAACGAGGTGATTCAGAAAATCAGGGCTCACTCCAGATTCGGCGACTGTCGGGTCATTGCTTGGTGTATCAGTGATATCCTCCTGCTGAAGCGGCAGCTGATCTATATCCTCTGCTCTCACGGCACAAGGCCTTCCAGTCTCTAATGAAGAGAAGACCTCACAGAAGAAAGCAGACCACCAACACCGTCGATACTGCGCCATCTCTGTAGATGGGAGTTGAGAACTTCTCCGATGAGCACCAAGACCTGTGCCTATTCGTACAGCGATTCCAGCCCAGTACCACGGCCCACCGGCAACTGTATCACCGTCGCCAATATGCCATGTGAATAGGGCTGCTGCTTGGAGAAGATGCATCCGATCTGACTCGTGTCGCATATGATATAGCATACTAGCTCTTCTGTAGAGTCTGTTTTGGACGGCATGGCGATCAGTGGCGACGAGGGGATGAGCACATGCGTGTGCACCAGCCATGAGAACGGACTGGAATAGTAGAAGTGGCGGAGGATTATCAGGTGTGCGATATCGAGCGAGGAATTCTGGCTTCGACACGATGGGCAGAAATGGGTGGATGTGATCAAAGTATGCTTGTACCAACGCATCGCGAACCTCTTGCGCCGGAAAAGAGGATACTTCCGTTACCAAATCCTGAGTCACCCATGAGTTCGGTGTCGGTTTCCAGGACTTGACTTGTCTGATCGGAGGATATGGATAATGCAACGGTTTGCCGCCTATCCTATCACTGCTTGTGCTTCCATCCGCAGATTCTTGAAACGAGCCATGAGTATCCGGTCCAGTAGGCGCAGACAAAGGCCGTTGGTCGCCAAGAATTGAAGAATAAGGCTGTCTGAAAGAGCGATGTAAGTCGACGAGATGAACTAGATTCGACACAGCCGTGCCGACGTATGCAATGCGAAAGCTTTTGGTCGATGCAAAAACAGCCCAAGCCGCAGCGTCGATGCCATGCTTAAAGAACCTCGCTAATCCCTCCCGGGCGAGCTTCTCTTGACCATCTGAGCGCGATGCATCATTCGATGTCTTGTCACGCCGCGATGATGCAGATGAAGCCTCGGGTCCGAGGATCGAAAGATGATCATCCCGCTCAACGGCTCCGGCATCCGGATCCGGCTGCGATACTCCTGGTGATCTGACCGGTGTATCGCGATCATATGCATTTCTAGAAACCACCGAACTTCTTCTCGCAACAGCCCATTTCGCCGTAGACCTACAGCGTCATCAGCTTATCATTTTCTTTCTCACAAGCGCGCGTCGGAGCCGTACCGGCATTCAAACCCGGACTTTTCACAGACGGAGCAAGGGCCTGATGCTCGGTCTACTATGTCGCAGCGGACTTTGCGGCGGCGACATAAATCACATGCTTTTCGCTGCTGGCGACGACGTTTGTCGTGTTGGGACTTTTGAGGTGTCGGATCCATGGTTGGTAGATGAGTGGATTGAGGAGAAATCGGAACCGGTGAATCAGGGTTGAGGCTGACATGGTTAGTGTCGGCTCCTGAGCGGAGAGCCGAGAGCGAGCATTAGACGGGTATAGCGGCATGATTATTCGCCAATAAAAGGTCAGGTGGTATGGCCTTTGTAGAAATAATTGACGCAATTGAAGTCAACAATAATGTCAACCGTCCGAACTGTCGAAATTACTTACCATGAAGCAGATTGAGACTGTGGGTTGGCCCGCCTCCTTGATTCCGAAACCGGTCTCCCGCGTCAATGGTTGGAGATCAGCCTCCGTGATGCGGAGCTACCCCGTACTTGTCTCACTAATCCACCCCATGCCTCACATTCATCAGCAATCGGCTCAGCTATCACCTACAGTCACTAAATCATGACGCGATCTCTACAAGGCTCCGTTGTTCTCGTAACAGCCGGTACATCTGGTCTCGGTCTCTGCGCAGCGGAAAAGTTGATCCAGGCCGGCGCCTCAGTAGTCATCAATTACGCCAACAACGAGGAACGAGCCCACGATGCTTTCGTACACCTGAGTCAATTGGCTGCGAAGACATTCTCGCAGGATACTGGACCGCGATGTCTGAAAATAAAAGCCGATGTGACCAATAAGGCAGGGATTCAAGAGTTGGTCAATCAGACGGTATCTGCCATGGGGAGAATTGATGCCGTGGTGTCAAATGCTGGATGGACCAAGTTTGCGAATTTTCACGACATTAACGATAATGTTGATGAGGAAGTTTGGGATCGCTGCTATGCGGCCAATGTCAAGTCGCATATGTTCCTCTGCCATGCAGTGAAGAAGTATTTGGAGGAGGCCAAAGGTGCATTTGTTATGACTGCGTCTGTCGCCGGAGTCAAGCCTAGCGGGAGCTCTATCGTGAGTAATCAAGCAGTCACTCATGTACGAGAATACGGGGCTAAATCTATGATTCAGGCATATTCTGTTACCAAAGCAGCACAAATCCATCTGGCAAAGACTTTAGCTACGGTCATGGCACCATCAATTCGTGTCAACTCTGTATCCCCGAGCTTCATGGAAACTGTAAGTTCTGAAAGCCCGAGGATATCTGGTAGTATTTACTGACTTGGCATTTAAGAATTGGATCGTCAATATGCCGCAATCAAAGATTGACGATGCCAGAGAAAAGACTCTGCTCAAGCAGATCGCCAAAGTCGAGGTATGCACGTTGAGATTCTCATGTCACTGGCTAAGTGCTGATTACCAAAAAGGACGTCGCAGAGCAGATTATCTTACTCATCAAATCGGAATCAGTAACTGGAACTAATGTTGTTATTGATTCTGGGTTTTCTATCTAGGTTTGCGGTACGTGGTTGCAACTCAAGGGCTGAATGAGATATCAGACTGATTGATTGAAAAGATGGGGCGGATGCGAGGATGACGCTCGGCGATTTCTCGATTCGTGGATTACTCCCGATGCTTAAATCCTAAGCGCCAAGCTTGGTTTAATCTGCACGTACAGGGTAGTCTCAAATACAACCTCATTTAACATCAACCAATTCTTCAGCTTAGATGCCAAATTTTCGTATATTTACTTCAATTGGGAAATCCCGGTTAGGCTAACATGATATGAGTAGCTTCTGCCTTGGAATTGACTCTTAGTTCCTTGGAAATGACGGCCGTTGAGTGCGGAATGATGCATATGTTGGGGGCTGTTTGTTTATTTACTAGCACCAAGGATCCGCCAAGAGTGATTGTCACTCTGTGCCTCATACGCAATAACACAATACCAGCCAACCGAGCTGAGGTTCATCACCCTTGGCAAATTGTCGCGTGACATAGAAAATGCCCAGGAACAATGACGATGATTTCCCTTGGCGTATCTCTCCCAAACACAAAAGCCCTCGCATATCGCGTTACAGATCCATTCTTCAGCTTCCTTGTGCCGCTATAAAGTATTCTGAGCAAGTTTAAACAAAAATGCCCACTTCTACAGAGTTCTTTGGTACCACCGCCCATAATCTGGGTCCATTGACCACAACCTTCTCAGCCCCGTCGGCCTGTGCAACTGGCACGGATCATCATGTCATCGTCAACGGAAGCGCACCCACCGAATTCTGGGGCCAACCGACGTGCGGTATCAAAGACCGTGGTAGCTGCATGCCCAACGGGAAATCTTATGATTCTCTGCGAAGCTTGACTACACCACTGGATCGGGTATGGTATCATTATTACTCGCCCGGAATAGCCTGTCCCTCTGGTTGGACTACCGCTGGAAGCATAGTCAAAGACGGAGATTCATCTCTCAGCGCATCCGGTGTTTTTTCGCGTCCAATACGGACAGCTACCTTTGAAGCGCAGCCACTGGAGCCTTCTGACTTCTGGGGCCAAATTATGAATGTCTCAGAGACGATTGCCTTGTGCTGTCCCAGGTATGTTGGAATTTATATTTACGCGTAGAGACCTAGACTGACAACTCAAGTGACTACGTGGCAGACCCCCAAGGAAACTGTTTCTCAACAGTCGGTCCAATGAGTGAATTTAACTATTCATCCATGTGCCACAGCCCGGCGCCAGTGGAAATAATAACTGTCACGAGTGTGGATGGCGCTTCGTTGACAAAGCCATTGATTTCTTTCGACGTTCAGTCAGCACCAGCTTCGACATATGAAGATGATAGACTGATTACTCATTCACGATATTCATCCGAGCTTGTTGTTGCTACCTGGGTACCTGCGGTGCCTTTGGTCCACCAACAGTCTGACCTGGATGAAGCGGAGGAGGAGGAGGAGGAGGATGACAATGACGATGGAGATAGTGAGGGTAGTGATGGAAATGCTGCTTCTGCCAAGACTCCTGGAAACGGAGTTGTGAGTGTTCTTGGACTGACTCTGGGTATCCTGGCTGGTATGGGCATGCTTCTATGATATTTGTTTGCATTTCTTCAACTTGACGATTTTTATTTCGGCCGCTAAGGGATATCATTCGTTTTAATCCAGGACAGATGTTTGAAGACAACCCAATCGCATTTATGAATTTGCGTTCACGACTCAATGTTTTTCTTAATCTTATACCTTATTATCGAGATATGCTACCTTCAGACATTGATGAAGCTCGGCTCTGAAAGTCTCCAGGGTTCTGTAACATACGCGATGTGACGTTCACGCAATGACGCGGCCTTTTTAGAGGTTAGAACTCGCACCTAATGCCTACTTGGGAAACAACCTTAATCGATTTGATCGTAGCGCAATAAGATGGACGAATTATGTTCTCAATTAGAGCAACGAAACAAGGATTGTAGGCTCTGACACGGTCCATTGTCATCCGGTAACAATCTGACACATCTGGTGTAGCAACCCCTCCAGGGGCCGCCTCACCCAAAACTGACCATGTAATCGTATACATGAAACAAACCAGCAACGGCTTTCGGTAACGTTTCAACCGAACAAATTTATTCATTTACAAGGCACACGATATTACCAATGAAACCAAACCCCAAACTTCACATCCCTAGTCATCGATTCCCAACTCCACTATAGATCATCGATTCCGCCAAGGGAAAGCTTAACAGTCGATCCCAAGTTTGAGACCTGTATCAGCATCTGGGGAAGAAGTCCATTCTTGGCGTTTGGTGTATCAGCAAAGTTTCCGAAGTTAAGCTTTTGGTTGAATCTATTTTGAGATCCTCTTTTGACGGTTGTAGTGAGATGGGGAGGTCATGTATAAGAAGACTGGTTTGTTCCCACCAAACATATTTCTCGTCATCCACACTCACCTCTCATTTTTCTGACTATAAGATTCGCTTGACGCGACTATTTCTCTTCTCTTTTCGGACTGGTGCCTTTTTACAATCAATAACTGCCGGGCAGCTTTTTTTCCTTAATTGTTTAAACGCAATCATTTGAAAATACTCACTATGTATTTCTCCAACATCGTTATCGGTGCTCTTGCAGCCCAGGCCCTGTCGGGTGACAGAAGGCCAACTCCAGCTCTGGCTGGAAAGTTCGCGGTATGTATCTTGTCTTCAACTTCGCTACATTCAAGCTGATGACTTCTCCTAGGCCTTGATGGCCTCTGCAGCTCTACCAGTCTCTGGCGCGCCAGTGATTGGCCTCATTGAACCCCGATCGGTAAGCATCTATGATTTGATGCAGAGCTATCCAATTCTGACATGAGCAGCCTGAGATCTTGGTGCTAGGCGGCGGTGGTCAGCAGAACCAGGGCCAACAGGATGGCAACGACGGCGCTCAAGACGACGCTCAAGACGACCAGAACGAGCAAGATGACGAGAACGCACAAGATAACCAGGACGGCCAGGACGGACAAAATGGCGGTGGCAGACAAGGCCGAGGTGGTAGAAATGGTAACAACGGCAACGGCCAAGGTAATGGCAATGACAATGGCCAAGACCAAGGCAATGGAGGAAACCAAAACAACGGAGGAAACCAGGGCGATCAAGCTACTACCACCGAGTCCCTTGCTACTGCTATCGACACAGCCACTGGCGCCGCCACCGACGTTGCCACAGACGTCGGTGCCATCCAGAGCCGCGTCGCCAACGAGACCGTCGTCACCCGATCTCTTGGTCCCGGCCAGCTTGACCCGGGCCAGACTGATGCTGTCAACACTCCCGGCCAGGATGGCGGTGCCGCTGCCACCGATACTGCCGCTGCTACTGATGGTGCCGCCGCTACTGAGACAGGTGCTGCTGGCGAGACCGGAGCCGCTACTGACTCTGCTGCCGTCACCGAAGCCCCTGCTGCTACCGACACTGCTGCTGCCGAAGCTACTGTTACTGTCACCGCTACCGTCACTGTCGACAACGGTAATGGAAATGGTAACGGTAACGGCAACGGTAATGGACGGGGACGAAACAGGGGTGGCAACAACGGAAACAACGGAAACAATGGCAACAATGGCAATGACAACGGCAACAATGGCAACGCTGACCAGAACAACGGTAATGATGCTGCCAACGGGGGTGGCGCTCAGAATGGAGACAACGCCCAGAACGGAGGCAACGGAAACAACAACGGTAACGCCAACGGTGGTGCTGCCAATGGAAACAAGGGCAACGCTGGTAACAATGATGGCGCCGCTGCTGGCGGAGATGCTGCCAACGGCGGTGATGCTGCCGCAGGAGGCGACGCCGCTCAAGGTGACAATGCTGCTGGCGCCGGTGGTGCCGGAGGCCTTCTCGGCAGCATTCTTGAGCGCCTGACAGGAGGAGCCGGTGCTGGTGCAGCTGCCGGTGCCGGTAATAACTAGACGATTCGTATCAAGTTACAAGAGGAACTCTCTGGCATGATACTGGGATTGGCTGGTGCAGGACACCGGCGGGCAGGCCTGGGATGATAGATTGGTTCTCGGTGTAGTGTAGTCATATGTACTAGTAATAAAACCCGCTTCTGAACTTCCTTCGCCTCATACCCATAAATCTTCTTCCTCATGATCATCTGGATTCAATTTGCAGTCCATCAGTGTACGAGCCTCCTGGTTCATCTCCTCCGGTATGAGCCAGAAGCGGTATTGTGGCCCCTCGTCATGTCTATAACCATGTGCCTGGCGGTCGATAGCGCTCCAGAGTTCGTAGTACTCACGAGGCTGCCCACTGCCCCTTTCGCGAAAAGCTTCATCTCTGGCCATGATGCGCAACTCTTCTGTGGCCAGTTCAACCAGTGACGCATCGTCCGTAGCGATTATGAACATGTTGATATCGTCCACGAATCTTTGAACTTCTTCGATGTATTCGATTACCTCCAACAGATTTTCTGTTTCTGACGGTACATCGCGTGAAATTCCATCATATCCCCTGTATGTATTGAATTGAGATTGGGGACCGAAATAAAGGGCCCATGCCGATCTGACCAGAAGGCGGTCTTTGAGGAATCCCGTAGCAAGTCTGATGACGATTATATCACCGGCTGGCACTGTGGGTCCTGTCGCCTCCAATCTGGCTCCAAGGAATGATACCTGCTTCTCAGGGTTGAATTTGATGAGTTCGTTGTTCGCGGTATCCTGAAGAATCGCAACGTTGCTTGGGTAGAAGCGTTTATTGACTTCCACGTACTCTACTTCCTCTTCGTAATCTTCTTCCCCTTCATGCTCTTCCTCCTCGCTCAAGGATGATTCACAACTCAGGAAGTCTTCTGGGGTAGGCATTTTAACAGATGGGTGCTTAATTGAAGGCTCGCTGATGCTCGTGCTGAGGATCGTGGGTCCCTCACCGCCAGTTGTAAGCTTTAGACTAACTTAGTTGCTTGCATAAACCCTGCATAAGATTTGTGTATAATCCACAGATAAGATTAGAATTCCCATTTCCCGCGTTTGTACGTTTATTAGTACAGCTCCTTCATAAAATTCTAACATAAGTGGGCTCATCCTTCAGTTTTCAGTTAAAAGCGCGGTTCGCAACCGCATTAGCATCCATGTTCAGCTTTCTCGGTACATGCCAGAACTTGACCTCCATCTTCTGATCGCTAGACCAAGCCAAGTCATCAAGGATCATTCTGTTATGTAGCACAAAATTCCAGTGCGGCGCCGTTATCTTCCCATTCTGCCGCCAGACACTCATATACTCCGTGAAGGCTTGAGCCAGATATAAAGAGTCCGACATGATGAAAATTCTTGCAGGATGGAGCGGTACTTCGTCGCGGATGATTTCCACCGCTATCATCAGGGCGTAGAGTCCCGCGAAAGTGCTGTTCTGCGGCGCATCAACCGGCAGAAGACCCCATTTGTTATACTGCGATTCCGGGCCAAAGAAAACCCCCCAGCCGCCTTGAGCATACCGTGTTTCTTTAGCTCGGCAAACACCATCGATTTGAATAACCACTGAGGATTCATCTTTCTCCAGTTGGTAGGGTCCAGCAAAGTATCGAATATGTTGAATGCCTGTACGGGGGTTGTAGGCTATAAGGACGTCCTTGGGAACATTCCGGTGTTGTTGACTGTCATCTGAGTTGAACGATTCGATAATGGCGTCGTTCGCGTCGCACTCTTCAACAACTTCACATCCGTCAGTTATCTCTGTGGTCATTTTTGTCGTTTATGCGTGGCCTCAGAGGACAAAGATTGCAAGAATAGGGGTGAAATGAACATGTATTCCCACCAGCCAACGGTCATTTTATTAGGATTGATTAGACGAAAGGCTATCTTGATATCAACCTAGCCGGTTGCAGTTAGCGTTCACGATGGCCATGTGGTGATAAGATAAGAAACGTCTGGAAGCCGACTACCCTAGCCCAAGCCAAACATCGGCGACAGGAATATTCCTTTCGCTCGCATGGGGTACTAAGTGGAATCTAAGTTGCACGTCTTTACACTAGGTGCTGAAGATAGCATCCTATATTACGAAGTGCTCCTACTGCACAGATCAGGTGATAAACACACGGCAGCTCGCGAACGGGCCGAACGAGGCCTCGGGCTCGGAACACGGTAATAGCGGGGATACACAACCGAAGCCTCACCACGTTTTTGACAACAGCAGCTACGTCTAAGCGCTTTCTATAATGAACGTGAGCCAATAGAACGCACAAAGCAGAGATCGGGCTCTCGGGCTTTTCTGATTTCCCCAGATCTCCTTGTGATTCCCCGGATTTTGTTCCGCGTAGAAACCCCCCACTCAGACTGTCGATCCTTGTCGAGATCGTCTGTTCTTCGCCCCAACCACGCTCTTGCGAGATATCAGGCCATGGAACTTATGACGTGTCAAAAAGGTTTGATCTTTCTCGACCTGATGGATTCTGACTGGAGATATGGATTCATGCGGCAGCGTTATCGGTCCCGACATTTGTTGAGAAATCTTTGCTGCCAAGGATATCCCTGCAGGGTGGCATTTGTACGACACCAGAATGCATGCTCGTTTCATGTCTCCCGAGTCTTTCGCGATTAGCAAGATCTACGATAAACTCAATCTACTCTCTCTGGTATTCAAACTTTCAGCTAGTTCCCAGTTTCCAGATCTGCGCATCAGCTCTGACTAGTTTTTCCTGACTCGAGTTCCTCGGAATCCTGCATCAGGTGATATCTCCTCCTCGGATCAAGATCGTATTTGCCGTTTCGACTTCCCCGCATGGATCCTTCGATATGCATGCCGGGCCAACGGGCATACATGATGTCAAAGCGACAAGTCAAATCAATCACAGAAACAGACAAGCTCCTCTTGTCCGTTGCTCTTTGCCAGATTTGCTCCTCGAATGGAGACAACAGATACAGTTCTGGATCCACTTCGTGTCACCTCATTCGACCCCTCACCATCAGACCAACAATCACCCTGTTTCCGCCCTGCTTCGAAAGATCCTGCGGAATCATGCCCGCATGGAAAGTTGCCTGATATTGTTTTGGTGGACCGATCTATGCTCGAATGATATAAATAGTCCACATCCTCGTGCCTGTCTTTACAGATATCTCAACTCCAGAACCTGCCTCCCTCGATCTCACATCACCTACAACTCACAATGTCCATTCCCTCTCAGCAACGAGCAGCAGTCCGTGAAGGACTTGGCCCAGAGGCAACAGCCCCCATCCGCACAGTCGACGTTGAAAAGCCAGGTCCTGGCCAAATTCTCGTCAAGATCACATGGACTGGCCTCTGCGGTTCTGACAAGTCTCTTCTGCACAATGAGTGGAAAGACTTTGGTGTCAGTATGATGGAAGCTTCCAAAGGCATTGCCGGGCACGAAGGAGCCGGTAACGTCGTGGCAGTTGGTGAAGGTATGGAGAATAGGTGGAAGATTGGTGACCGGGCTGGAGTGAAGTGGATTGCCAGTACTTGTGGCGAATGCGACTTTTGCAGGTCTGGTTCGGATGAGGTACACTGCCCTAACCAGACAAACAGCGGATTTTCTGTCGCGGGAACATTCCAGGAATATGTTATTGCGGATGGAAGATATACTTCGAGAATTCCAGATGGCGTTTCTGATGAGGAGGCTGGACCGATTATGTGCGGAGGCGTGACAGCATACACAGCTTGCAAACGGTAAGTCAAAACACCTGCTAAAATACACCATACTAATACTTTTAAGTTCTGGAGTGACACCAGGACAATGGCTAGTTATCCCCGGCGCTGGAGGGGGCCTCGGCCATTTCTGTATCCAATACGCCAAAGCTATGGGCATGCGAGTCATCGCTATCGACGGCGGTGACGAAAAGCGAGATCTATGCCTCAAGCTTGGTGCCGAGATCTTCGTTGACTTCAAGACAACAAAAGACATCACCGCAGAGGTCATGAAGATTACGAAATACGGCGCCCACGGTGTAATCATCACGGCTGCGACACGAGCGGCGTACGAGACTGCTCCCAACTATCTCCGTCCTAATGGTACTGCTGTGGCTGTTGGCCTTCCTCAAGACCCAACTGTTATTGCTGGTGCACCCCCAATGGCAGTTGCTCTTCGACGACTGAAGATTGTTGGAAGTGTGACTGGTAGTATGAAGGATGTTGAGGAGGCTCTGGACTTCACTGCTAGAGGTCTTGTTCGAGTGAGTATAGCGAAAGATGATGAAAGCTGGGTGACCATTTGCTAATTGTTTATAGCCTATTCTTTCCAAAGGCAAGCTTGAAGATCTTGATCAATGGATCGAGAAACTCGCTACTGGTCAAGTCGCTGGACGATGCGTTCTGGAGGTTGCCGCTTAGTATATTTAGCGGACAGTAGGCTGTGTTTCATTATCATAGATGGCCGGTTTGTTGGCGGCTGGTAGGTGAGAAGTTTGGTTAGAGAGGATCAAGGCCACGGATGGACATCAGTGAATTGGAGTGAGTTGGCGAAGTGCATCGATAGCTTAACATAAGCATGAAAACGATTTCACTGTTATGATCTATCGTTATTGACTATATTCTATGTTCACGTTCTTCCATGCCAGGTAGTTAAGCCAGTTGACGCAAGATAGGTCACTGGCTCGTTTCAATACAAGTTACTGGCCCTCCACCCCAACCTCGCCCATCTCAAGCTTCCTCAGCTCCTCATAGAACCGCAACTTGTTCAATCTGTAATGCTCAGCAATCTTCCACGGCGTCCAACCATCTGCATCAGGTGCCGTTGAATCTTTCCCCATGCCCATCGGAAACCGACTTCTCCATATCAATCTTTCCTGGCTCAGCCCAGATCGCGCAAGAAGATGCAACAGGTTCCCACCTTCAGACGTCTTGGCTGTCCAGTCGTACCGGCATCATCCAACGCGGTGAACACCTCGTGGTCAACCTCCTGCCAGTTCCGGAAATCGTCATCAGGGTTACGGGAATACTCTCCATGGTTTCCCATATTGTCATCTTCCATACGGCCGTTGTCATCGAATATCAATTCTGCAACAGTCCTTCCAACAGCGTTCGGCATGTTGATACCCTGGCTACATTCGTTCTTCAGAAGCTCAAAGAACATCTCACGTTTGCCTGTACCAAACCAGACGCCTGTCAAATCATCATCAGCCAGATAATGTAGCGCCGTACTCCCCCTTCCATCTTTCGCCCGTGGATCCGCACCCATTCGAAGCATGTCTTGAACACAGCCTAGAGGCTCTCCTAGTTCGACGGTAGGATGATAGTTAAATTCCGGGTAGAGTCGCATTCTGCGAAGAGCTGCATGTGGTGGGTAGGTTCCATGCTTATCAGGCTGATTCACTAGAGAAGGATATCTTGATGCGAAGATTTGTAATGAGCGCCTCACCATAGGGTAACTGTTTGAAGTGGCCAGTATCCTTGTTGCAAACCTCAACAAGGAGATGATGCAGTGCATTCTTCCCCTGATAATTCACCGCACGAGGGTCAGCGCTAAGTCGAATAAACATTTCAACCAATGACTCCATTCCCAGCTCTGAAAAGTCTGATCCAACCAGGCCTACGTCCCGATCCTAGCTGGGAAATGTCTTTTACATTGGAAATATGTTCTTGACTCTCTAGTAAACTTTATTTATAATAGCTAGCTAATTTACACTAAAGGGAGTAAATAATAAGGTCTAAGAAACTTTATAT
>JAAQPG010000840.1:0-25148 GCA_013186905.1 Fusarium udum | reverse complement strand
AATAGGGTAGGTTTTGGGTACCCAGTCAGGTAGGTTAAAAAAAATAACCCACTTTGGGTACCCAGACCTACCCATGGGCCTAATTGGGCGGGCTAACAGCTGGGTGCCCGTGGGAATTTTAAGCCCTAGACTGGAGTAAATCCTGGTCTGGTTCAGCTAGTAATTGAAGAAAGCATTTGCGTCCTTTGCCCTCCACGGTTGATTCTCCACATAGCTCATCACCAATAGATCATCATCCTCACGGCAAACGGGTCGTCTTCGGGCAGTTCGACCTCGCCTGTCTGCGCTTCCTGTACCAAGTAGGTAACCGTTCACAGGTAAATGTCGTGCAAATTTACATTAAATCCGCTGCTGCATGCTGCTTTGAAGAAGTCAGATCAGTGACAAATAATTGATTGCCTTACGGACTTGGTGGCGCACCTGGCTGCATATAATGACCAAGTCGGTAAGACAAGGCGACCATCTCAGCCGCACGACGACCCCGCATCTTAACAACTTTTAAGAAAACACAGAATCCCTTGATCTCTAAAATAAAATAATTATCTCCCTGGCAAGGTCTTATCTGCCCTTCCTTAAATCTGATTGTTGTCAAGACTTTGGCTACACTGAACTTGAGCAAATTGTACCTGAAGAGCCGATGGCCGACGTTGTCAAAGCCAGTACCGCCGCCACCAAGGCAGGGCGCCCGGCCAATGTCAGCACTGAACCAGAATCACTCGAAGTTATTGATTCATCTCGAAATGTATTTCAGACAGTACACCCTCCTGTCGGTATGAAAAGCTCTCGGTCGATAGCTGAGGCTGCAGTGATTGTCGTCCTGGGACAGACTGGCTCTGGAAAGTCTTACTTTATTCGAGCAGCGACGCAGAATGACACTGTTGTGGTTGGCCATAGTCTCGCATCAGGTATATCTAATAGATAAATCCATTTCTGAAAAGGAATCTATTAACTTTTGATAAAGAGACGGCGGAAATCTGTGCTTACAGAACCGAGATTGATGGCAACCCGGTTGTGCTTGTCGATACTATCGGGTTTGGAGACACCCATCGAAGTGATGCAACCGTCCTAAAAGAGATTGCAACATGGCTAGCTGAAACGTACGCTGGGGGGATTCGTATGGCTGGCATCCTCTATATGCAGAGCATCGAAGCAAGGCGTATCACCGGTTCCGCGGTCAAGAACTTGCGGGCGTTTAAGAATATGGTCGGAGCAGACTCTATGGAAAGTGCAGTCTTCGTCGCGAATAACTGGGACAGGGTTGATCGTGACCTTGGTGAAAGGAGGCTGACAGAGCTGATGAGAGATCCGGACTTTTGGGGTGCTGCGATCCAACAAGGGGCGACTGTGGAACGTTATCTTGGCACCCCTGAAGACGCACAAAGAATTGTGAGGTCCGTGCTACAAAAAGAACGAACAACAGTATTGAACATTCAGCAAGAGTTAATCGATAGACGGCTGGAGTTATCTGAGACTGAAGCTGGGAAGATCTTGCTGGAGGAGATTAACCAGTTTAAGGCATCACACATGAGAGAGATGACGGAATTACGGAGAACAATGAGAGAGGCTTTGGACTCGAAGGACCAGATGTTTTACAGGCTGCTGGATAAGGAGCAATCTGAGCTGCAACAAAAGCTTGAGAAGTCGGAGGCGGAGATGTTGGAGCTGAAATCCAAAAACAGGGCACTCGAGGAATTACGGAGTGCCTATGATGAACGCATAGCTCGGCTAGAAGAGTCATTTGAAGATCGACTGCGCCTTATAGAAGAGCAAAGTTTGCCTCCCCCCCCGCCATACCTTGAGCTAGAAGGTCATGTTGGCTCCCGAGGCAGCCTTCCATCAAATATGATGGCATTCTTGTCGGGGGGATCATCTTGGGCTCAGGCTACACTTCAATTCTTCCGAAAGCTACTACGACCACGATTACGAGCTGGATATCGAAGACTAGAATGGAAATGTGTAAGACCTTCTCGAAACCGTAAATCATCGGCTAATACGCATAGACTTGTGGAGAGCTTCTTTACGGAGACTTCCAAGAAACAACATCTGGATCACTAGACAAGCTAGCGGCGAGTCTCAAAGAATACTCTGAGCAGGGATCTCGGCAAGGAGAGCCATCGCAATTGCAAACCCTTACCAAAGCATATACGAGACGACCCTTTGGTGGGAGAGGCAATAGCCCGGGAGGGAATAGGGGCAACAACCCGAACCGGAGTAACCAAGTGCCAGGTACGAATTCGTCCAATCAGCCAGCCCATCCTATCCAGACCCGGCAAGCTTTACAGCTATGTATAGAGACTGGAAAATACACGTTGGAACTAAATGAAATCGACTTGCACGGTCCTTGTACTGATGGAAAGCTCTTCGAGAGGATTCGAGAGCGATACGAGCTCTGCTCCCGTCGTATACTGCCCTTGCGGATGTGGTTTTGGAAACCAGAGAAGGCAATCTTTGTCAAAGTGAGTAGAGCGTGCAATTGTAGCGCCTTCATCGCAATCGAAACCAAGTCTGACTACATACCAGTTCCGACTTGGACAGCTACCTTTCGTGTCTCCCATTGCCGGCACGATAGACTCTCCCGTCGTCCCCCCCAAAGAAGAAGTTGATAATAGAAAGTATGTTTATTACCCCTGTCCAATAGAGGAGATACCTATGGACAGCCGGACATTTTTTCACCATTTCTATTCTCCGGCATCAAAACACCCCTATGCTTTCTGGGGAATGCGACTACCTCGAAAACTTGGTCCCAAACTAGGGCCAATGACACAGGGCTGGGGAATACATCTTGAAGAAAGCCCTGATTGGTCATTGTTTACTCTTCTCATGTTCATTCTGCTGCTACTCAGTGGGTTGATAGCTGGGTTGTATTCTTGGCGCACGGGTGATCATCAATCGGGGATTGCGATTGGGGCGTGGCTCACCAGCGTTCAAGCTATGGGTATCGCCGCGCTATTTTTCTGGTGGAAGTGATTACATTCATTAATACAACTTATCGGAATAGTCGCCGGTTTTGACGAGGCTAGGCTTCCGTTAGCATCGGAGCTTTTGGCCAGGTGTGATTGGAGAGACTCACTTTCCGAGGGCTCTTCTCTGATCACCGGAGTGATCGAAGGCGTCAACACTCCGAAAGTACATGATGGGTCAAGAGATTCTTCTTCTTGATATGCAATCTAGTTCTCCAGATCTCGACGCGGGGTGCTGTCGCAGAGGTGTTTACAAGAGACGCAGAGACTCACAGAAGCATTTACTGACGATGGTGGAGGATGAAGAGTGAGAAGGAGGAAGCGTCCCTTTTATAGCAGACATATTTGTTCATATTTAGGTAGCGACGGTGACAACAAATAGTTGCTGTTACTGCCTGGCTAAACCTTTGACACTTGGTTGTTGTTTGGCTTGGTTGTCATGTTTGTACAAGACATCATAGGCAACATCCTGGTTTCAACAAATGTGTGAGTGAGTTTGGACTACGAATGATGGGCTGGGTAGATTGCACAGTCTTGACTAGTTTTATGACAATACAAATTAAAGAATTGCAGTGGGGTTTGTCAGCATGTTAGGCGTTTCTGATGAAGTGAACATTGTAATATTTTTGGTTCAGGATAAAACATGTATCCGATGTTGGCTACGGGTATGAACTCCATCCTACCTAAGTTATGACATTACTTGGGTAGATTTAGTGTATTGTACGATACCTTCAGACCAGTGATCCTTCAATCCGACGCCATTCCCATCACCAGATCAAAACTCAGACCCAACCCGGTATCCTTGAGAACTTCCTTCACAGAGTCCTTTTTCGGCAGATACTTATTGCTTCTCAAGATCGTGACCACCGCATCACGAAGAGGACGGTCGGTTTCAATAGTCGAAGTGTATGCTTCTCGGATTGCCTGCAAGAAGTCGTTGGTGTCAAGTCGATAGTGGACTTCAGAGTTGAATTTGCGAAGAGCGAGTGCCTTGAGAGGTTGTATGCCGTACTTTTCTCCAAGGGCGTAGACTTTGGCGTGGAGATGCAGGTTTTCAGCGGGAATGGATCGCTGAGGAGCAGACGGCTGTGGAGCGGGAGGCTGGGCTGGTGCTGGCGCAGGTGATGCGAAAGATGATGGGCCGGGTGTGGAGGGTGATTGATAGAGAGAAGCTTGGGCAGATGCCCAGCCTGCGGGGGAGTTGGCACCTCCGAAAGCACCACGTCCTCGTCGGCTTCGGCCACGTCCTCTCCCTGGCTCCTGGGAAGCGGCCGGTGGCGGAGGAGGAGGAAGAGCGCCTTGACCGAAGGCAGCGGGCACAGGTTGAGAGATGGGAGCAACTGAAGCCTCCCACGGGTCAGTGAGCCTCTTGATCCTCTTGTTGCCGACGAAAGCTGCCCCGTAGAGCTCCATCTTCCTCTTTTCTTGCTCGTTGTATTCGGTGTCGGAGAGATGGACATCGATAGTGCTACCACATTTGTGGTGAATGATTGATTCAGTCGGAACATACGTATCGTGATATAGGTACTCAATCATCATGCGTACGGCAGCTGGATCGTCGTCAGGCAAGTCGATTTCGCCTGTTTGTGCTTCCTGCGAAAGTCAGCCTTGGTCTCGGCGCGAGCCCATCACGAAGACACAAACCTTGAACTTGCCATCGCAAGCGGCCTTGAAGAAGCTGGATCGCGGGCAGATGAGCGCCTTGTGGACGCGGTATTGATCTTTGCCACACGTGATCGTGAGATCAGAATAATCGCCTGTTTTGAGAAGGCTGGAGAACGGTTAGCAGCTTGATCATAGTCGAAGAAAGAGGTGCTCACTCAACGAGCGCTTTGCTCTGAGCGCTCTGGGTAGCCATGGTGGCTGGGCTGAGTTGTGGTGTGGAATGAGGCGATGTTGTTGTGAGATGAGAGATGAGAGTTGTGATTGAGGAGGGAAGACCAAAGGCTAAGGCTTAGGATTCCTCCCCTAAGAGACAATAAGACTTAGGTAAATTTAGCACAGTTTAGTGCATATTTAGTGGGCTTTAGATTACCTTAGGGAGTTTGACACCTGGACACCTCGTTAACGTCAGAGGTTTTGGTCTCTGGAGTGACCACGGCCGCTGGCAGCTGGTCGGGTTACACAATAACAACATGCCCCACAGCCTGGCCAAACGAATGAGTGATGGCATCTCCTATTTGTCATACCAAGTGGCTGCAAGTGGCGGACACTGTTCTCACAAATTGATGCCCTTTGCTTCGTGGTATTATGCCTGCTTATCCAACCACCTCACCTATGGATTTCTCTGGGATATCACCATTCCTCTTCAGTTTGGACACTAGATTGAACAAAAGAGATGTGAAAGGAGCTGCCAGTTGGTATCCCTCTCCTCTGTTCATTGACTACCTCTCCCAGCCGCGCCAAGCTCGTCGGCAAATCTCATCCCAAACACGACATTCACCTGCTTACTACCATGATAACAATCTTTGACCAGAAACTCAACAGGTATGGTCATTGTCCAACCTGTTTTCCTCCATCCTACACCTGTAACCTTCCCGATCACCGGCCCAGGCATCACCTCTTCGTGCCTGTCGTCATGCGTGGGAATTGGGTCCAACTCCTGGATTTCAAGGCCAAATCGATGTGCTGTTTTGACTGAGATGTAATTAAGGAAGACACTGTGATTAGTTTTTGCATCTATCTCAGGGCTAGCTTTCCCGTGGTCTCGTTGGTTGATTATATATCCTTGAATGGCCTGGACGGTTCCCCCGTGCGACTCACTCTCACGTGCTGAGGTGTCTCCCCTCAGTGACTTGGGCGCATCAGGGCTTTGCGGAGTCATAGGTGTGTCTGGAGTCTGTGGCAATGGTGACGGGGAAGCTGATTGTTGCCTGGAAGACTCTCCGCTACTGGAGCTATGCCTTGATACCTCTGATGGCGCTTCGCGCGGCACTGAAAGGCTATGAGGCTTTGAGGGCCGTACGCCTGATGATGGTCGTGGAGTCTGAGATGGAGAAGCTGAGTTAAAATTCCGGTCTCTGGCTGACTGCAGCGACGTCTTTCTTCTTGTCCTTCTTGGTATCTCTCTTATCCCTTCGTCGTCGGAAAGAGGCGGTATTTCTCTATATAGTCTCGGAGGAATCTCTTCTGGAACAGATGGTCTGCGACTTGGTGATTCTCTCTTCGTCTCGGGCACCGTTCCCGTTCGTCGTACACTTTTCGCCAAGCGAAGAAGAGGCTTGGCCATGGCATAAAACTCGGCTTCAAACTCCGAATCAGCACTCAATTGCTGCTCTTGTATGATGGTATGATATTGTTTCTCAACCATCTTCAGCTGACCACGTAAAGACGCCCTAGTCCATGTTAGCTGCCTTCCTTTCTCACCAGAAGTCCATACTAACATCTCTTGTCTTAAACACTGGGCAACTTCGCCTGAGGATTTCTCCAGCATGAACTGATTGACCTCTAGTCTAATGATTGGACAGACAAGAGATAGGCAAGCTGCGACGAGTTGCATCTCAGGGAATAAGGACTCGACTTCCATTTTATCCCATATACACCACTTGAGTTTCTTGTACAAGTTCGGTTGATTTTTCAAGTGCTTCAAGTCTTGCACTTTATCGCTCATCTGGTTGCTGATAGACTCGGTACCAGAAACAATCATTTGCATTGAGTTGTTGTCGATGATGTACTGTAGGATCTTGGATGGCGTGGCTCTCATTTGTTCTAGGGTTGAGGAGTGGCTTCTAAGATCTTCCAATGCAATGTCGATGCTGGTGGCAGATGTCTGTATGTGGGTTGCCATTCTACGGATTTCACTGGCGACCATGCCATTTTCTGAGGCGATTCCTTTGAGGGCTTTGACGAATTTGGTGGCTGGTCTGATTATACCCACAACGGTGATGACACTAGCCAAAGCACCGATGGGTTCCATTTTGAACGATGTCAATGAGAATTTGACAGTGATAGTAAAAATGTGAAATGGTCAAAACAATAAAGGAAGTGAAGAGACTGGGTGCGCTCATCATACTTACAGCCCATTTAAAACGAACTTTCTGTGGCTTGCGTTACAATTCGGCTTGTCATTTGAGATCGTCACCCTGCTTTTGAATGACATTATCGACGCACTTCGATAAGTGTGTGTGTGCTCGGATTTCTACTTTCGGCAGACAGTAAGCCTACGGGTCAGTCAACGATTGACACGTCAAGCTGCACAATTGTCACAATCTGGAACCAACAGCATAGCCGGGTTTCCATCACCCCGCCTCGATCAGTTGCCTTACTCGCAGCATGTCCAAGCAAGTCATTATTTAAGGCGACCCAGCTGCGCACTCCATCAGAGTTACAAAGCGCCATTGGCTAGTTTATGATTCCAGAAACGGTATGCATGGCGGGAGGCGTTCACGGAGTTTTGGTGGATATTATGATGGAGACTTGGAGATGGCTGTCTGCAATTATGCCCCAGCTTCGATGAAATTGCAATAACACCGAGCACGAGCAAGACCAAACACAAAATCGAAATACATCTTCACCCAAACGACAAGTCTCACACAAAGAATGATGCAGTGAAACAAAGCATAAATCTCGCCATCGCTGATAAATCCGCTGACTAATCCCCTCTTCTTCTCTCGGAAGATCAAAATCCCGATCCCTTGACATCATCCTCAACTCACTCCCCCAAGCTCACGCCCATCACAAAATCACCCCCAGCCATGGCAAAGGCAGAGCTCGGATTGAAGATCGGCTTCTACGCCTATCCCATCGTCCTCTTCGTCACCCTCCTCGGCGTCCAATCCGCTCAATTCTACATAAGCCGCCATGGCACCACGACGCGTAAAGTCGCGTTGGACAGCGATCTAAAACAGCACATCGACAAGATTCGAAAGTTTTACGCGCGGTGTATTTGGGTTCTGCAGGTTGTCCTTTCGGGATTGTTGATTGCGAGTGTGGTGTATGCTACGAGGGAGGTTTTTGCCGATCAGGATGGTGTGAAGGGGAGTGTTGAATTTGCGTTTAGTGCATATCTCGTACGTTCCCCCTTCACTCTCTCATATGAGTGGATAACTAACACATTTTAGGCATCGTTTGTTGGAGTGCTACTGTACTACGTCGCTGGTCTTCTTCCAGACCCTGAAGGACCGTGGAATCCGAACTCTGCTCACCTTTCAGCATGGTGCGTCGGTGCCCTTGCAGAGATTGTCATCGCAGCTGCTCTCTCAGCCGTGGAGCCAAAACTCCGAGTATCACCTGGTTTTGTCGACACTCTCAACATTCTCGGAGCTGCGAGGGTTCTCGTGCTGGCGCTCATGATCGCGGCGTTGGGTTTGAGAGAGTACAGGACTAAGGCGCTGGAACCAAAGTCTTTGCCGGAGGAGAGACGGGGACTTCTTGAGAATGGGAATGGGGCAGCGGAGGGATATGGAAGTGTTCAGCCTACGGCTGCTGAGCCGAGAAGGACACAGGTTTCTGGGACAGGATGGCTGGATTACTTTGCTGGATTCCGAGTCTTGTTTCCCTACCTCTGGTAAGTCCCTTCCCTCAACCTCTGCTCATCCACTAACAATCTCAGGCCAAAGGGCTCTCCCGTCTACCAAGCCATCGTACTAATCTGCATCATCCTCCTCATCTGCCAACGCACCGTCAATGTCCTAGGACCTCTCCAGCTCGGCACCCTCGTCGATAGCCTCGGCGAAGGCAAACTTCCCTACAAAGAAATCATCCTCTACGTCGTATACCGTGCTCTCCAAGGCAACCAGGGTGTTCTCGGCGCAGCGCGATCACTTCTCTGGCTCCCTGTATCGCAATCTCTTTTCCGCCGTCTCTCCTCCGCTGCGTTCGAACACGTCCTCGGCTTATCGCTCGAGTTTCACCTCAACAAGAAAGTCGGCGAAGTCACCAGCGCCCTGAGCCGCGGTGCTTCTATCAACACCTTTCTTGAAAGTTTCTGCTTCCAAGTTTTTCCCATGGTATTTGACATTTTCGTCGCTGGTGTGATTTTCTTTGTGAAATACGATGCTTTCTACACCATCATTGTGTTCTTCATCATGTGGTCATACATCTTTTTGACAATCTACGTCGCCAAGTACCGAGGAAAACAACGAAGGGACATGACTATCAAGACTCGAGAGATGGAAGCTGTCAAGACGGATGCTATCGTGGCGTATGAGACAGTTCAGCATAATTGTGCCGTTGCGCGTGAGACGGCGCGGTTCAGAGAGCATGTCACTGTTTTCCAGCGCGCAGAGAGATTGGTGCAGTGGTCGTTGAACGGATTGAACCTTGCGCAGAGTTCGATTTTCACTCTGGGAACGGCGTTGCTTGTTTCGGTGTCGGCGTACAAGATCTCAATTGGGGAGCAGACTGTTGGTGAGTTTGTGAGTCTGATCAATTACTTTGTTCAGCTTCAAGGTCCTTTGAACTTCTTTGGGACATACTATACCATGCTTCAGAATAACCTAATCGAAGCTGAGCGGCTACTCGATATCGTGAGTACCCTCTCCTCGACGACAACGGAGTATACTAACGGAAACAGTTCAAAGAAACACCCGGCGTGGAGGAGAAGCCCGATGCGATTCAATTACCCTCACCCAAGGGCGAAGTCTCCTTCAACGATGTCAAGTTCGCATATCACGTCAAGAAAGGCGACCCCGTTCTCGACGGCATCAACTTCACTGTTGCCCCAGGCACAAAGACCGCTATTGTCGGAGAGTCAGGTAGTGGAAAGTCTACCTCTCTCAAGCTCCTCTTCCGCTTCTACGACGTCACAGATGGCTCCATCACCATTGACGGCCACGACCTTCGAGATCTGAAGCTCGAGAGTCTTCGCAGTAACATCGGGGTTGTTCCCCAGGACACGGTTCTGTTCAACGCGACGATCATGTACAATCTTTTGTACGCGAGACCAGATGCGACAGAGGAAGATGTTTACAAGGCGTGTGAGGCGGCGAATATTCATGAGCGCATTCTCAACTTCCCGGATGGGTATGAGACCAAGGTTGGAGAACGAGGATTGAAGTTGTCAGGAGGTGAACGACAAAGAGTAAGTTACGGTCATTGATAAGGCTTGGGGACTGGTCACTGACATTTGTAGATCGCCATCGCGCGCGCCATTCTCAAAGACGCTCGCATCCTTCTCCTCGACGAAGCAACCGCCTCTCTCGACTCACACACAGAACGTCAGATCCAAGATGCTCTCGAGCGCGTCACCGAAGGCCGCACAACCATCACAATCGCGTAAGTCTCCCCAACCCCTCTCCAAACAGCCACTAACAGTCTGTAGCCACCGCCTCTCCACCATCACAACATCAGACCAGATCATCGTTCTTCACAAAGGCAAGATCGTCGAGCGCGGAACACATAATGAGCTTTTGGCTCAGGGAGGACGATACCATGCTATGTGGGAGAAACAAACGACTATTGAGAAGAAAGAGAAGGAGAAGAAGGAATTGGAGGGTGAGGCGTCGGAGACTGGGTCTCAGTAGATGATGCAGTGTAGGATATGTATTGTAAAAGGTTGGAAAGTCGCAGCGATTGGCTGTCGGAATTGGTGGTTAGAAGGCATTGCGGGTAATAAAAGTCATTATTTGTTGGACATTGTAACATGCCCGTTCATCTGAAATGAGTCAAGTTGGCATCGCACCGCATATGGGCCTTCTTCGCGACATAAGCAATTGAGGCCGACTTCAACATCAATTCAGCCAGTCTAGACAACCCTCACTCCTCATGACCGCACCAATCGAGAGCACTGCATAAAAGCTCCCTCAAAACACCAATTACATGCAAGAAACCTGTCACAACCTCCAATACAGCCTAGCTTCAAGGAGCGCAGCCTACTTTGCGGGGTTATTCTACCAAACACATGCCGACGTCATCTCACAAAGTTCCTCCGTGGCACGGAACGGTCTGGATCACTCTGGACCAAGATTAACTTGGACGCGCGTATGTCGGCTGATGAACTCATGCAGTGTTGCATTGACTTTGGATGGAGACCGTCAGATTTAAATCTGAGGGACTTGTCAACGCACTGACTGACGTGTTGAGATAAGCCACAAGGCTGGCGTGTCTCTATGGGGCGGTCAGAATGAGCTTCACAGTCGTGATTGAGCATTGTTGAAGCCAAGACGAGAAATTGCGCGATATTGGAAGTATCACAGACTGTGAAGAAACATCGCTGCCATTAAAAGTATTAAAGTCGTATATAATTAAGCATAACCCCGTCTACGTGAGTTTAATAGCGTCCTTGGCCTCATCACTAGAAGCCTTCTCAAAGAACCGCATCCAGCACTTCATCATGAGCAGATTGATCAAATACAACCCTCCGCCCAGCCCAACCACACCGAGCATGTACCAAACCCACTCGTGCTCACCCAACCACATTATAGCCTTCGTATCGCCGTGATGCCACGACGCGCCCTCGTAATCAGTCAAATAAGGTTCAAGCTCCGTCGCATTGATCACCTGCACCGTCATCTCAGGCAGCGACGGTTGTTCAAGCAGATAATTCTTCAGCGCCATGGTCAGGAAGAGCGGACCCGCTGATACCATCACTGCGACGTGCGGGAGGATGTGTGCCCAGGGACGGGTTATGTCGTTGTAGAGTTGGATTCGGGAGAGGGCTTTTGTGAAGGCGGGATGGTGCGCCGAGGTTATCATCATGTCGTTGGAGACACCGGTGGGTGTTGTGCTCTTGAAGACGGCGTGGTGCTTGCTGCCGTCGGCCTCGATCTGGTGCAGGGGAATGGTCGCGTTGCAGAGCGTGTCCATGTCGAGATAGATACCGCCGTAGTGGTGAAGGACAAAGTATCGAATAGCATCGGCGCGCTGAATGTTGAAGGGAAACGTATCCCAAGTGTCAATAAACCAAGGGTACTCTTCCGAGATAAAATCACGAGCCTTTGCGTCCGTCCAGTGCTGCGACAATTAGCTCCCGCCCTCTCAATCAAACCACCAGGACCAAAAACAAACCTTGTACTCAAACTCCGAGTAAGTCTCCCGACAACTCTTGACCAAGTCCTTCCAAGCCTCAGGGATGGTCTCATTCGCGCTCGTCTGGTGAAAAATCCTCGGTATCGTCCTCTGCGCGGGTACATCCTCGCCAAACGACGTATCATTCAGGGGCAGTGTTAATCTCGCACCGAACAGCTCCTCATTCCTCCGCAGCAGCGTGATGAGCGGGTAAAAAGCATGAACGAGGACAGCGACGATGAGAAAATCGATAAGGAGGAGAATCACGGTCGAGCGGCGCAGTCTTGGCAGGCGGAGGTACTTCTTTGGCACAGAGGGCGTCGCCCATTCGAGACGTTCTTCATCGTAGGAGTTTTTTCGTTCGGGACCGAGAATCGGTGAGGATGACATGTTTAGGGGTGATTATTAAAATAGGATTGAAGAAGAAGAAAAAAGAGAGAAGGAGGGAATGGGGACCGGCGAAGCGGCTTGGCGTTGTGTGCGCTTTTGAAGGAGTGGAAAAAGATTGAATTGAATTGTTTTTTGGGGCTGAGATTAAATCTGACGCTCGCGAAAAGATGGTGGATTGCGCCGCAGGGACAGTGGCAGTACAGTTGCAGTGCACCAAAGGGGGGGTAACCCTTTCATTATCAGTGGAGCGTGCCCCCTAAAAATTACAAACAAAAGCGAGAACGAAAAATCCGAGGGGGATTTAGGGGGTCCGCGGACGACGGGATTGGCTAGCCATCACCCCACTCCGTTCCCCCTCTGACAATTTCAGTGGGTGCATTTCGTGCTGAGTTTATAGTGGCTTCATGCTCTAAGTTTCTGTCATCCGCCCCCTGGCACTCTAAAATTTAGCCTCTGCGGAAATGGATCATCTACGTCACCAAAAGCTGAGTGGCCTAGTGACCAGTTGCCAATTCGTACTGGCGCTTCAGGGGCTGCCTCTCAGATTCACAGCCAAGACACGTAATAACACAGCGCTCCAACCCGCCAAGCTTATCCATCCCCCCTAACGCTCTTTAATTCCGTAGCCCAGTGCGTGCGTTTTTAGCGGTCGGTAGCTGTGATCAATGAAATCCTGATCCCAAATCAATCCTTGCTTCCCTTGTTTTGACCCGTCCTCCCCTTGTCCATTATTCTCCGCGTCTTCCGAAGTTCGTTCTTTATTTATCTTTTTAACGTAAACTTTTTTTCCCCTTCTAACGACTCACCCGACCCAACCTATTTGTCCTGACAACCTTTAAGCTTCTTTTACTCTATTTTCCTCAGTCTTTCTTTATTTTTTTTTGCTGGTCAGGTCGGCACATGCCGCAGTAGAGGACATCATGGCTCAAGAGCAAACTCCACAGAATGAACAAGATTTGGGTGAGCCGCAGTTTGCCTACCACGCCGTCGTGGAGCCAATCGTACGTATCTCTTTCTCTGTGTAAACTCTCGCGGCGGGCAGAAGTCTAATGTTGTTGCCTTTTTTTTGCGGCACGTGCAGTTTATCGTCGGTGTCATGATCGCTTCATGTTATTTCAACCGCCTCCGAAACTTCTCCATCATCCCTTCCTCAAAGAGCGCCGACCAAGGTCTTCTCGGCCAATCGAAGCTGGAGCCATGGGACGAGGACGACGTCCACGACGAGACGGAGCGTCTCAACCTCGCTGACGCAGCGTCGCCTACGGATACGCACCCGCCCAAGAAACGAACGTGCTGCGGTACTGTTGTCCACACGCCCAACTCGAGCCGGTACGCGAAGTACTATCACTCGCGCTTCATACAAAAGTTTCCGTTCCTCGTTGAGATGTTCTACTGGGCGGTCAATCTTCTCTTCTACGTCGGCGTCAAGTCGGCGAGTGAGCTTATCGCCGCCACGGATGGCGTCTGGCAGACGGCGGAGAACCATGGAAAGGCAGTCTTGTGGTTTGAGCATGAGGGTCCGTTTAGCTGGTTGTTTCCTCTGCGCGAGATTGACGTCCAGAGCTTCTTCAGGAATGATCACCAGACGTTGCTTACCATCTTGAACCGCGCTTACTCCCTGATTCACATCCCCGTTACTGTCAGGTTCGTTGTCGCTGCTACTACCCCTCACAACGAAAACATGGCTAACAAGCTTCAGCTTCCTTGCATGGTATTACTACGCCGCACCGACGCACGCCCAGTTCGCTGAGGCTCGTCGCATGATGACGCTCACAAACCTCTTCAGCTTCGTCGTCTTCACAACGTACCCATGCATGCCGCCTCGTCTCCTCCCCGAAGAATACGGTTTCTTCGACACCGTCCGCCGCGAAGACGCCGAGTCGATCTACGCCACCAACAAGTTCTTCAACCAGCTCGCCGCGTTCCCCTCTCTTCACTTTGGATACTCGTTCTGCATCGGTACTGTCCTCCTGTACCACTCTGGCCTCTTCCGCCGACGCCTTGCCCCCCGTGAGAAGCGCATGAGCAAGGCTTGGCAGGTGTTCTTCGTGGCGCTGAGCATCTTGTACCCGGCGTTTGTCTTGACAATCATTGTTGCTACGGCGAATCACTACTGGCTTGATGCCCTTGCTGCTACGGGAGTTGTTCTGGTTGCTTGGCTATCGAACCGCCTCTTGCTCGGTCTTTTGCCCTTGGAGGATCTGTTCCTCTGGTGTGTCAAGTTGGAAAAGCCCTTCCCTACGACCGGTAACCGGGGAGGAAAATAAACGACACTCAGCATGCTTTACTCAATCATCACATAACGATATCCCATAGCAACTTCATCGCAATGAACAAATTAATGTTAATCTAGAATAATGTCAATCAATACGTACACGCATGCCCCCACTTCACGATATCCCACAAGACGACATGCTCACGTGCTCACCTCCAAACAAGGCTTGCACCCATGCTCGCCTCGTCTGACGGTGCGGAGAATGTGAAATTGTGGTGGAGTTTTGACCATCCCCTTTTACGCGCTTGATGGAATTGAATGTGGGACCTACTGGAGGATCGGACCCGACGAGATTACCGTGCCGAATCCCTCGACGGAAGACGGAGGTTCAATGAAACGCCGTTGGAGTGATTAAAATCTGACCGACTTGTGGCACCATTTAATTCTGGCTGACGAGAGACGGGCTGAATGAACGTGCGGACGAATTAATACGCGTAGATAAGATACGAGTTGAAATAAATACGCCAAATACGCGAAGGTTTCACCGAACTGTTGATCGGCATCGGTGAATACAGAGTGTCGAGAATCGGGGTCTCGGACGTTGGAATTTAGAGTTCAATTAACTTTCAAGCTTCAAATTTTCATTCAGGGGGCATCTCGTTCATTCCTCTCTATTTTCTCTTATCCAATCACGCCATGACAGAGACTCACTTGTCCTAAGGACCCTGCATCGCTTGAATGGACGACATTGCATCCGAAGAAGCCGGTTGCACTGCGAGGTGTGAGACTCTTATCTCGTGTTTGAGATCCCATGTGAAAAAGGTCTCTAGGGAGTGTCACTGTTGCGCAACGTCGCTGAATTAAAAATGAGCCATTTATTTCTATAACCGGAGCTGATACATGCAGGTCAATTCCGTTGATCCCGTACACTAATGCGCATTGTGTTTCGAATTGTTCTAGAATTGATGATCTGATTGATGGTGTTGAAAATCTCAGGTACCCGACCAGTCCTACCCTGAAGCCTGCCGCCAAGAATGGGCCTGTTCCCCAGACCCTGAAAATCTATCGCAAATCTTTTGTGTGCGATGTTCAGGGTCCAGTCCTGGTGAGATGTTGTGAAACGTGAATCGGAACACATGTTTTGCGATGAATTTTGGTTGTGCGATGCAGATTTCCATGGTTGGTTGTTGCATTTTTGTACAGCGTTGGTGGTGCACCACTGTACTGTGTATCTGATGCAACGAGGATTGATCAATCCACGGCCCAACACAATCCGAGGCCACTTGAAGAGTCAAGGCATTTACAACACTGACATAAATCACGACGGTCCTTATGAAGACTTGGGATAATTATTATAAACTTTCTTAGCTTAGGGTCAAGTTTCGGTCACGGTTTGCAGTTCCATATAAAGCACAGCTTGACAATTGATGTGATTGCGACGACGGGCTAATAGTTACATCGACATGTGATAACCCTGCTCCGTACACCCATAGACATTCTTATGATACCCTTCGTTTCTTTTTAATCCTTGCTTCCCGTATCCCCATCATTTACTTCTTGGCAACAGCCTTGGCGAGGTCAGCCAAAGCCTCACGGCGCTTGAACTTGGCATCCTCAATGACACCGGCATCAGCATCGCTCGAGAAGTTTCCGCTCCAGGTGACAAAAGTAGCGCCCTCGTGCTTGCCCGAGGTGACGGGGTAGGCGCGCACGGTGCTGACGACAGAGGTGTAGCTGAGGGCGGGCTGCGACGAGATGACGCTGTAGGTGATGTAGTGGTCGATGGACGAGTGCTCTTCCTGCTTGACCTCGAGGACGGTGCCGTCCTTGAAGGTCCACTTGACGATGTCGGTGTCGGGGGATGCGCCCTTCACCCACTCGCTGGAGGAGAGGGCGGAGTAGAACTTGGAGAAGTCTTGGAGCTTGATCAGGTGCCAGACGTCGCTGAAGGGAGCTTCGATGACGGCGGACTCGAGGACCGAGGTGGAGGTTGGGATGCGGGACATGATTGCGGTGAGCGTGGGAATGAAGTTGGATTGATTGATTGATTGGGTTTTTGATGGATTGATTGATGTGAAGTGGTTGTTGTTGGGAGAAGGTAAATAGAGGGGTCAAAGGAATATTTGGTGGTGGTTGCTTTAGTGTCGTCATAGGCAGCTCAGAGCTCTCTACATTGGGCAGTAGCTACACAAGCTGTACCGTTTTAAGGAATGAGGTGCCTAAGGCAATCAATGTCGTCACCATCAATCACACAGTTCACTGAACCATTTGGGAATATCTTCAATTCATTAATTCTACAGTGCTTCACTCAATTGCTCGTTCAATCGCGTCAAATTTTTCTTGAAACTTTTTTTTTCTTCACTGGCGGGGACCTGACGGGTGGAACCTCAGTTCACGATCGATAGCACCAGGGGAGGAGGTAAAAAAGGCTTGGGCCTGTTATCCTAGATGACAAAAAATAAGTAGGTACAGCAAACATGACCCTAGTGGCCCTTCGGCTAAGTAATTATGTCACCTTTGTCTGATGGCAGATCTTTTTCTTGCTCCCTGCGACCGAGCTAGGCATTGAAGTGAAGAGGAGCCACTCACTTACCCACTGGCTTGAATGAATGGCTTGCATTGACTGGTGCACAGAAGGTTTAAGTACGTAAAAACAACCCATGTGCCGTCTCTCAAACTACTTTGAAGTTCACGCTACATATGAAAGAGGAAGCGAGCCTCATTCAGGCTGCTTGGCTTCGCGTTCTGCTTTCTGGCTTGCCTGTTTGTGCGATCTTGTAACTGCTCTGAACCAGTAAAACGTTCCCAGAGTGAGAGGGATGGCAAAGATGATGTACATCCACCACTGGCTAGACACGACAAGACGTCCATTCTTGCCGTTGTCAAAGTCAAAGTTGAAGATTCCCATACTGAAAATGGTCTATTTTGTTGTTGTTAGTATCTCTCTTGCTCAAGTCTCTATTCCAGACAAGATGGTCTTACCGCCACAAATGTCAAGGGGAGATAAAACATGGTGAGCTTGGCAATGGTTTTCATGTCCTCACTGTCAAGCTTCATGGCAACTCCAATCTCATTCCTTCTAATGCTATCTTCCCGGTTCGCTTTAGTCAACCTCGTCGTTGCCTCGGTGCTAGCCTTGATGGCGCACTTTGTTCTGAGACTCAGCATGGATGAGAGCTTTGCCAATAAAGCCTGGTTAGCGAGACGCATGCCAAGAAGAGAGGGACAATATAACGAGTCGTACCGTTGATAAGCAAACGTTCACTCTTCTTATACGCGTCTCTTGATAGCTCTTGAAAGAGATCGCCTGTGAGCGTAGAGTCTGGAGATTCTTCTTTACATGAAGGTAGTGATGTTGAGGTATTTGCAGTAAATCTCTGCATTCTCTGTGCTCACTAATGGTATCCTCAATAACATTAATTATGCATTCGACGAACTCCAAGATTTTCTCCATATATGGGAGGCAGATCTTGAGTTGAATCGCCGTTTCCTTGACTTTGGTCTCTTCACCTTCTACAATCTCGTACTTGAGAGAGTTACTGTAGTGCTCCTGGATAATTATGTCAGATATATGTATAGCAGTGAGGGGAAGACATACCATTTCACAGATAGCGGTGGAGAAGGGATGTGCGTTAGCCCCCTGATCTTGCAAGATAGAGCTCAGGGCGCAAGTGAGAAAAGAGAAAGGATCATCTCGAAGGCCCAAATTCCTTGAACTCTCTGATATTGCAATCATTCTCTCGTCAGCTGGTATGGTGCTTGAGTATACAATACGCGCCTGTTTACTCTGGGTGTTGATGCTGAGATAGAAAAAGGCTGAATCTGCAAACATGTGGCTAGATCCTAGTTCCGTCTCAAATGTGAGCGTAGGGAGCTCTTGGTTGTACTCGATAACGGGGTCATAATCATCGCCCATGCTTAGATTTACTATTGGGACATTGAACCAGATATCTCATCAAGTCAGCCTCTCTCATGGTGCGTCCATGACTGGATGGTGTTCTACCGTAATGTGAATCATAGACCCGCCGTCCTAGGCCTCTGAGGACGTTATAGTCTGACTCTGTCGAGATCCAAGGGGCAAAGCCAAGACTTTGACATATCTCACGAAAGTCGCTGGTATAGAACAGATGAACAGTGTGCGCGGTCGCTTTGCTGTGAGATAGTTAGAAGGAAGGCCTTTGGGGTTGATACCCAACAATTGATCAGGGACAAGCGCAAACAGAATGTGGATGTTCCCATCGTCAATTGCGTTAAGAAACATTTCCATTTCGTCATATTCCTTCACGAAGAAAGTTTTCATCTCAACTTCTGCGTCAGTCAGCAAACACGATCCCGAAAGCAACTATGGTGCCATCATAAAGCTGAGCATACCGACTCCATTGTAGGAAAAGCTCCGATACGTGAAAAATAGTTCATTCTTCCAATCATCAATTTCCCGCATTCTTGCAAGGCTGTATACCCTGGGTTTGTCCATATCGGGTGAGTAGGCAGTCGGCCTGGGTTTCCTGCTGAGGTCCTTGCTGGGACCAGCAGCTGGATTCGCTACCTGTGATCGCGACATGATGATAATGCTTAGAGGTTCAGCAGCGAAGATGGAGTAAAATAAAAGTATTGAGGGTCAAAGAACACAGGAGGCGCTTGGGAATGTCTAACCATCTAATCTTACATTTCGTTGCATTCGGGGTAAATCGGCCTCAAGAAAATGCCTTACCACCAGGCGCTGTAAGATGACGTGACGGGAGACTGAGCCCGAGTCGCCGAAACATTATGTTATCGGTGAAGATTACGGAGGGTTAATGTGCGAAGGCGCCTGCATGTCTACGCCGTAGCAATGCAGATGGTGAAGTGTGGCGAACCATTTCACGCTCCAATACAATGAATTGCTAACACTCGCCTCAAAATTGACGGCCCATTCGACTATCCGCAGCGTCCAACCTAAACCTCTTCAGCGCAAAGAAATTATTCGCTCGTTCAAGTCTTCCTCTCCATCTCTTCTCCTCCCTTTGCGCTGCTCTATCGCTGGTAACCTTGAGCCTTGACAACTGTGCAGCAAGGATGGCTTCATTAGCCTGCACAACCTCTCGATATCCATTGACCGTTCGTCGATGCGCAATCTCCATCCCTGGCTCTACAGGCGCTGAGGAGTCAAGACCTTTCTGATCTGCTGCCTCCCGCCGAGGAACGCGAGGTTCTTCGTGTTTGCGATGCGAGATGACTCTCCCAGAAGGTAGCTTCACTGGATCATTTATATCCTGCTTTCTATCCCCCAAAGCATCTTCGTACTGCGGTATCTCGTAGAATTCTTCCATCTCTGGTGAGATGTCGAAGCGACAGTGGCCTTTGGCTAGCATGTGATGCTGTATGCCCTCGACTGTACTTCGACGGGTGCCGCACAAGATGCATTCTCTGTACGTGTTGATGACGAAGTGAAGATAGGAAACTAGCGTTTCGAAATCAACGGCTAAGAATTCTTGAAAGGGAACATTGAAGCCATGTGCTGAAAACATATGTTTCATGCTCTCGTCTAAAGTGGAGGAGTGTCTTGTGCAGAAGAGGCAGTGACCGGGGACGAACTCCGTCGCAACGAGTTGCCGATCTTCTTCAAAACCATCTTCTTCAAAACCATCTTCTTCAATGTCACTTTCGGATTCCTGGTCATCATCCTCAAACTCGTCTCTCGTTTGGCTTCGAGGCGGAGAAATCTTTGGAGAAGAAGTCGTTGTTGATGAAATTGTAACGCCATGGACTTTCTCTTGCAATTTTTGAACACTTCAAGCGTGTCAGTGCTTGCTTGTGTTTTGGTAGGGGAGAGATACTCACTGTCCGTCGCTTTTGACATGGGCTTTCGATGTTTCTAGTCCTCGTAGCTTGATGTTGCAAATTCTACAGAATGAAGGAGTTTGGGCTACTCTAAGTGACTGCTGCTGATCGCTGTCAACAAAACTTACGTTTGCCATGATCGAGTATCTGCTACTGAGGGTTCGGGTCTGGTATAAGTTTGGCTTCTGAGACAACTGAAGACAGGGCTGGGGTGTAGTAAGGGCATGGGAAGCGACTTTATATATTTTGACTCTACAAGGCCTTTGGTACTATGAGTCGAACTGACGTTGCCCTTTTCGGACATTTGTGGCGAGACTCCCCGGGACTCCGGACCCGGGCTTCCGTGGGTCCGGTCAGACATGAACCACATGAATCTACATTCAAGCTCCTGGTATATTTGACAAGTGCCTACTCAAGAATCACCATTCTCCAATCGATATCCAACTTCACCCAATCCTCCTCTTTCATGAAACCAAGACCAATCCGACTCCAAACTCCCGACCCAGGCACCTTCTCCTCAACAGCCATGACATTCAGCTTCACCACCTCATCGTCACCTTCATAAAACCCATAATACCTCGAAATGACAATGAGACTAATCGTATGACCTGTTGCAACAGGCTTTCTTCTTAAGAAATTCATCGCCTTGCTCTCAGCTGGATCGCTATCTTCCTTCAAGGCTTCTTCAAAACGATAGTAAGATTTCTTCATGAATGGCGATGAAAGCTTCAAGTCGAGCTTGACTAGTCCGTCAGACGTCTCAATGCTTATGCCGTCTCGGTTGGTGATTTGAATGGAAATGTTAGCGTGGCTTGTCCAGAACACTATCCGTCCTGTGTCGTAAGGCTCAGGTTGATGAGATTGATCAACTGATAGTGACTCCAACTCCGAAGCCAGTGAGACACCATCCATTTTTATCGGTCCGGTCACTTTTGTACCACCAATCCAATCGTGGTTAGACTTCTCAGTTAATGTAGACACGTCGTCGTCTTCTTTTCCGTAATCATTCACTCTCCTCAGCGAAGTCCCCTTGATCAAAGAAACACTGCCATCACTCATCAGTGAGTAGAACGCCAGGAGCGACTTCATCTCCCCGACTCCCCTCCTACTATAATCCTCACCAATGCGAAGACTTGAACTACCTCCGATGAAACCTGTCCACCCGAGCCAAGACCAGCTAGGATACGGCACGCTGCGCGACGATCCGCCAGAAACATAAGTATACGTTTCATCTCGTCGACTCTGCCCATACTTCCATGTAAGCGCTTGATCAAATGTACTCGCGTTTAGACCCCAGTGAATCTTCTCATTGTTCAAATGCTCAAACCGACGGATGATTCCAAGAAAGGCAGGTAGGACATCAGAAGGGTAAGTGAACTTTCGCTCTGAGAATTGTGTGATGTATTGATCGAAGCTTTCCAAAGAGAACTTGGCTTCATTATCGTCCCATTCATCGTAACATCCAAATGAATAAGACCTAGCGAAAGCCGTTGATCCAGGGATGTCGAGTAGTGACTCTTCCTCCCATGTTGTACCATCGCAGCACCAGTAAACTTGCTTGTTGGTGAAGATGAGTGAGCGTCTAGACAGCAGACGCTCTTGAAACGTCCAGCCTCTGGTGTTCCATTTCGAGAATTGGAGAGTATCTTCTTCGGATAGAGTGACGAGCGGCGTGATGTGAAGTCCACTTAACGAGACTTTGACTTGTCGCTGAAACACATCTCGTGGATTACTAGGGAGTCCTGAAAGTCCAGAAGTCGAATCCTCACCGCAGGCAGCTAGTATCGTGAAGAGTGCCTTGGAGTAGATCAGATCCATCCGTGCGGTCTGATGACCAAGATCTGCAGGGTCATCTTGCACTATACACAGGGCATCAACCCAGAGGAACCTCTCGCCGACCTGTTCCGTGACATACATTGCATCTCTGATGGTTTGAGGTAGGTAGATCTCGCTGAGGCTATTGGACTGCTGGAGCCGTGACAGGTTCTCACGAGTTAAACGTCTCTCGAAGCGCGACTGTCTCGCCTTTTCGCTAGATCCCCAAACATAGCTGAGAGCAACGTAGCGCACGGTTGGAAGTAGGTCAACGATCCTATGTTCCTTGACATCAATTACGCGGCATCTCTCGGGCCATTCAGTGTCGCTGTCGCTTAGCCACTTTGGTTTCTGACACTCTTGTCCATGCTGGTCTTCGCATTGCTTGATCCAGCACTGAGGGATTGAGAGATCTAGCAGAGACCCGATCATCCGGCCTGTACCGTCAAGGCGAATGGCATTGCTTGTAGTTCGGCTCTCTTTTGACGGCCAGACAGCTTGTAAAGTGATCGAGTTGGCGAGTATAGCCATCCACGGACATGGTTCCAGCCTAAGCAGAACGCGATTCACGCCTCCAGTCTCCGGATCGAGACCACGTCCTGAATTCAGCAAGATGCTGTCCGAGGAGAAATTTCGCGATTCGAGAAAACATCTGATAGGCTCCTTGTTGACTGTAAGTCGCAAGCCATTTGTCTTGACTTCCTCGTGGATCTCAGGCTCCTCACCAGGGATTTCACTTCGGAAATCTGGATGACTCGTCGAGCAGCCGTAGGGCGCACGTTTGTACCGTTGGCGATGGGCTTCGACGATAAGATTGCAGACATCGCATTCTTCTGAGCGATCCAAGATTTCCTGTAGTGTCCCTAGACAAGGATCCGGAGGCGGTCTGTGGCTGGGATTAAATGGAGCAGGGTCTGGAAAGAAGAGCTTGTCGAAATTGATGGCAGCGCAGGCCGAGCAAAGCTTGGGGGCGTTTTCGCTCATCTTATCTTGGACAGGACATGGAGAGGGCTGTTTTACGATGCGGGGATTTGTTGCATGAAATACTTCTAGTCTTACTGTAGGGCTGAATGTCAGCAGGCAGATGAGATGGGGTTGTTGAGTGGCGCAGTCAGCGTTAGTGTCGGTTGAAGCAGATAAGGCGGTAGCTCCAAAAGGCTGATTCCAGGGCTGAAATGGGATGGGGCCATGTTGCTACCATTATCACAAGTGATGAAACGAGAATGAAGATACAAATTTAAGTTGTATTTATCCTAAATATTTTCAACACTTCAGATAGAGCTCCTAAGTTTGCTTGCCTCCCCCAGCATAGCTCGTCTTACTCGGATTTGATGTACTCAGCAATGTTGGGTCTAGCCTCGAAAACTTCCTTGAACTTGAGAAGGACATCAGGAATTTTAGACTAGCAGGTCGTTAGTATTAGTCAACTATGACCAATTTGTCTAGGGAGTGGCCACTTACAGGGATGGTCTTGGTTCTTGTATCATTGTCAATGGACTGGTAGATCGCAAAGTCGGTGTAGCTGACTTCATCACCGAGAAGGTAAGGGCCCTCGCGGTCAGAGTAGTACTTGGCAATGAGATTGTAGTACTTGGGGAGGAATTCGTTCTTGTACTCGTCGGTTGCTCCTTTGAGATTGGCAACCCATTGGGACTATACTTCAATTAGAGCTTGCAAGATGAATGGTGAAACTGGTGCTCATACTCTCCAATCGACGTAGATGTCGGAGACGGCATCTACCAAGTACTTGTCCTCGTTCGTCTGGCCGTCATACTTGCCGAGGTCGCGAGAGAGGAAGCGAAGAATTGGGATATGCTGTCAAATGTCTTAGTCTTGTTTTACACTCAGCTGCGAGTTCACGAACCTGGGTGAGAATGAGGCCCTTGTACTCAAGAGAGGGCAGGCTTCCAGTGCGGGTGATGCCTTGCTGCTTCAGCTTCTCGCTGGTCTCTGGCCAGGTATCAGGGTATTTATAACGCTTCTCCTCGAACTCAATGCCAGCATCCTTCAAAAACAGCCTATCAATTGGTTAGTCCTATCTCGCCGTCTATATGGGCGTCGATGTTTGCAACAGATACGCACTTGACAACTTCTCCGCGGCCAAGCTTGCCAATGGCGAGGTAGTGGTAAACGACTGAGTCTGAGGACATGTTTGCTGAAAGGACCTGGTGTAGGTAAGTTTTGATTCAATTGCTGCTGTATTATTGTGGGTGATGAAGCAATGGTGACACGAGGACTCCAAAACATTTATACTGAATCATAGATCATAGCGCCCTTCTCGCGGCAGAATCTCGGCTGCAGTCAGCGTTTGGAATCAAGCACTTACGTGAGCAAATAAAGCGCATCTACTGGTGATTCCAAACTGTGCAGCACGCACGTCAGCGGGCATAATTACCTAAGGTGTCCGAAAAGGTTCACCAAAAGAGGGGATTGCATGACGTTGATCAAGACATGCCACTGTAAGCTCCGAAATAGTTCGGAGCTATCCTGAATACGAGAGGACGAAGCTGATCACGGGCAATTGAACGCAGCTAGTGCCAATGGATATTAAATTGCCGGACAGCTAGTGTCAAGAATGTCTAAGTCATCACAAGTCTCATACCTCGTGCAATCATCTAATAAGTGTCCTCATACTCGTAGCAAAGGAGACCCTTCTTGATATGCATGACATCCTTGACCTTGGCCTTGAGTTTGACGGTCTCGCCGATAAAGATGCCATGGTCAAGAGTAACATTACCGGCAGCCTCATTGTTATAGTCAAAGTTGACAAGAGGACCTGAGATATCTTTCTCGCGCTTCTTGAGATCGCGAATCTGCCATGACCACCAGAAGCGATCAACATTGGCGTGATGGACCCAGAATAGGGGATCAGCAGCTACCAGAGTCAGTACATCAAGCATGGAAGAGTGAGAGGGAACTTACTATGGATGATGGCGGCCTATAAGGTTAAGCTTTAGGCTATGAATATAGATAATAAATGATAATATAATATTTTTTTTCCC